>MU130827.1:0-23524 GCA_015039435.1 Imleria badia
CCTTGCACCTTGGCGGACGACCCCAACATAGAGGTGTTGAAGGACGCCATGGATGTTCTGGAGGCGGCGAGGAAGTATTCCCTCGATGTCATCGAGACGAAAGCTCGGAAGGCAATCGTCAGCCCCAAATTCCTCGGGTTGGTGCCCCTGCGGTGCTTTGCAATCGCGCATCGAGGACGCTTGCGGGAGCAGACGCTTCTCGCTGCGAAATCCACGCTAACGCAGCCGCTTATCCCGTCATGGTTCCAAGAGGTTGAACTGATCAATGCAACCGATCTGCTCTCCCTGCTCACGTACCACAAGAAGTGTGCGGATGCTGTATATGCGCTGCGGCTCGACCTTTCGTGGATGAAATCTCATTACGGGAGTTCGGAGGGCTGCTCCTGGTTGACTGGCCAACAGCTGTGTGCTAGGGAACTCGATTTTGAAGACGACTATTATGGCAACCGTGGAAACCGTGGAAATGAGTATTATACTGGCGACTGTGGGTGTCCAAGAGCAAATTCGCCGAGATTCACTCTATTCGGTGGCTCACTCAAATGGTGGGAGGACTTTATGGAGGAAACCTTCACGGCATTGCAGGACAAGCCGTGCAGAGAAACCGTGAAGGCTTCTGCAGAGAAGACAGTGCAGACCGTCAAAGCGCGGGATTGTCAAGCTTGCTCCCCGAAGGTCTCCGAGGGGATGCGCGATTTTTTGGAATTATTTGCGGGGAAAATAGAGGAGACGGTTTCTCAGGTAAGCTGTACCCTCATTGAAATCCATCATAGATCCTGACGGTCTTCTTGATAGATCGAGGTCGAGTTGAGCTTTTAATGAAATAAATTGGAATCGCTACTTAGTAGGATCGTCGCAAGAAGGTGTTCTCATTAGAATGGGTGGTATCTCTGTACAGGCTCTGCATGTTTGCGTATACAAATCAACTAGATCTGAATTCGGAGTACTAGTATAAGTTGTCTGGCAGCTTATCTACCTTGAACGCCCCTTGAATCATAATCAAGTAAAAATTGTACGTTGGACTGAAATTGTGGCCGAGCCAGTGGTTCCGAAGCACCCACGCGCCGATCAGATGCATAAACTTTCCAAACCAGGTACTAGTATCCGAGTCAGGATGATGTGCGGAGCCTTCAGCGGAGTACAATCTGTCCAAGCACCGTGCGTGGTCGGACTCGGCGGCCGTCGGTTCTATCTCAATCAGTGAATGGCTACTACACGCTACTAGTCTGAACGACATCACATCGCTGTGCAGTCCGAAACGGACTGCTGTGACTTTGACTCATTGCCAGCGAACAGGACGGATGGCCAGCCTCGTCGTGACAGTTCAATTAAGGGTGATAGTGCGTCCTTACAAGCGGGCGCGCTGCACAAAATCGAACGTGCTCAGGCTGCCGGTGAGTCGTTGCCGGTTTTTATTACCGTAGATCGATCGAGCCCGCACTGGCTCCAACAAGTACCAAACGCCTCCGAGTCCGACGGACTGGTGAGACGGGTGTCTGTTGTCCTTCCAAAATCCTCATTTTCACTGAATCTCCTTTGGAACCCTTGGTTTTCGATAGCAGGGGTATCGTACTTCGATAACATTGCCTTCTTCTCGGGGCCATCTTATTCAGTCCAAGGTTAAATATCAGTGAGTGGCCTGACCGGAGACCCTGCGACCCGACTAATAATGCAAACCCCTCGGAATTGAACTCTTCCGGTAAGCTCGAGACTCCAAGATAGGGGACGAGGATTGTGAGACATGTCTTCCTCTTCTCGGATCGTACTAAGATCCGCTGTTGCACTTATTTCTGACATCCCGGGTCAGGAAAATCGAGCGGTCTTCCAGATGGCTCAACGCTCCTGCACATCTCAAGCAGCCGGCATTCCGATAGAAGAGCCACGGAAGGCCGTTGTGGGTGCTTTTGGAAGCAAAGAGACGCTCGCACAGATCGATCAGAGTGGTCCATATGGTATAAATTATGGCTGGATTCAGGGAGCTTTTTCCCTCAGCCTGCTCTCCACACAGCACTATAGTGAGCTTTTCCTTCGTTGCAGTGACATTTCAATCAATGACATCGGCTTCCAGATATCTGCGACAATGCTCGAAGACCCTACATATGCCGCCGCACCTTTCGATCACGCACAGGCGGATATCATCTTGCGTTCCTCGGACAACATCGATTTCCGTGTCTTCAAACTATTCCTTTCCCTCGCATCCCCATTCTTCGAAACCCTCTTCAGTATCCCCCTGCCTGCTGATGAAAACATCGATCAGGAGGTCAAGGATGGTCTCGCTGTCATTCCAGTAACAGAGGACAGCAAGACCCTCGATGCTCTTCTCCGCTTCTGCTACCCGTGCACATTGGCAGACGACCCCAACTTAGGGGTGCTGAAGGACGCCAAGGATGTTCTTGAGGCAGCTAGGAAGTACTCCCTCGATGCATTGAGAAGAAAGCTCGCAAAGCGATCGTCAACCCCAAAATCCTCGAGGTAGAGCCTCTGAGATGCTTCGTGATCGCGCATCGAGGTCGCTTGCGGGAGGAGACACTTCTCGCCGCAAGATATACGTTGACGCAGCCACTCATCCCGTCGTGGTTCCAAGAGATTGAATTGCTCACTGCAACTGATTTGCTCTCCCTTCTCACATACCACAAGAAGTGTGGGGAAGCTGTATATGCGCTGAAGCTCGATATTTCGTGGATCAAATCTCATTACGGGGGTTCACTGGCCAGTTCCTGGTTGTCTGGCCAGCATTCACAGTATAACTGTGGGTGTCCGAAACCAAACACGCCGAGGTACAACTTGAATCTCTCCAACGGCCCATACCCACGATGGTGGGAGGACTTTATGGAGGAAACCTTTACAGCACTGCGAGACAAGCCGTGCAAAGAGACCCTCCAGTCCTCTGCAGAACAGACAGTGAAGCGCGTCAAAGCGCGAAATTGCCGAGTTTGCGTCCCGCAGGTCACAGAGGGCATGCGCGACTTTATGGTTTTACTTACGAGGAAAGTCGAGGAGGCAGTTTCCCAGGTAAGATGTACCCCCATTGACATTTATCACGGATCCTGATGGTCTTCTTGATAGATCGAGCTCGAGTTAGACATTCGGTGAAATGATCTGGAATCGTTACTATTAGAGGTGTCGCAAGAGGAGGTTCTCGTTAGAAATTAATGGCTGGTATCTCTGTTCTGTTCATGTTTGCATATGCATATCAAACAGGTTTGTTTGGAGGATAGGTTGTGCACATGATGATGCAATTCAACATTACATGTGCCTTAGAATCCCCGTGGCACACGTACAGCTTGGGAACCGCTAGTACATACTGGCGTCAACAAGAACCTTGACTGTTGCGAAATAACATTGGAGATAGCAGGACCGGAGTCTTGGCTACTGTTACTGTTACATACATGGGGAACAGCAGCGACCGCACCGGTACCCAGCACGGTTTTCTTATCTGAGGGTGAGTGTGAGCGGCGTGCGGGTGCGGGTGCTTACTGCATACTCGCAATCCTTCTCCCGCGTAGGTGACAAGTGGCGAAACCCCGTTCTTATCGTACATACGTTTTGCCGAGATATCTCTACACCTTCCTTCAAACGAGCACAAGCATTCTCTAAGAATCGTTGGTGCTGATCCAACACATCGCGCCGGCTGGTCTCTGGATCATTTGACACAGTGCCGGGCATTCCTCAGGGGACTGAACTTCACCTTCTTTGCGACCTCTATTAGAACGGCGTAATTGTTTGTGAACGGCGTGATGGACCGAAGGAAAGCAATGTTGTAAAAGCTACTGACGATGCTACCAGTGTTGAACAGGAGTTCCCCGGTCTTTGGGATTCCGCAGTCCGGCTTGCTCCTTGGTGATTTCCGAGTACTCTATGACACTTACGGCGAGCAACAATGCCGACCGACTTCGTCGGCGAAAGAAAGAAACTTGGACGCAGCAGGAGTGAAGATACCACATGCCGCGATCCACTAGGCCAGGAAGGACCATACGTGACTTAGTGAACGAGGACGAGGACAGGAGAGCACAGGCAGCCACATAGAGACCACTGTTGTAATCAGGAGCAAACAGCGACTGGAGAGGGTTAATGACGTTCTTCGTCTCGCAGCGAGTTGGACCGCTGGTCATCACATACAGGGGACCACGGCGGAACCCATGGGCTTCACAAATGAAGCCTCGGCACGGTCTTGAGATGATCCATGTGCTCGCTTGGTACTAGAAGAGGAGGGCAGCTCAATGTTGTAACAGCCTTTAGGAGCAGAACTGCCGCCTCGCGCATGCGGTGGGGGAGACGTCGACGGCGGGGTGGACAAGGGCAAGGCAAATGAAATGGGGGTGGATGACGGTCGGTCTCATGCGCATGGGACGGCAGGGCAATGCCGGAGCGTGGAAGAGAACCGTGACGGTGACGATGGTGGGGGAAGTAAGTCCGAAGGCGTCAGCGTTGCGACCGCATACATTCCCACGAAATACCTCCTCGCACGACGTCACCTCGAGGTAATACACAGAGCCCTCGGAGTACAATCCATCCGAGATTCCGAGGAGTTTTAAATGGCTACAACACCGTTCAGCGACAACAGCGCACTAGTCCGAGCGATAGCACAAGCCCGTCATCACTGCGCAATCTGAAAAGGGGTATGTGTTACGACTTTGGTTTTGGCTCATTTAATTTAGCAGCGAACTGGCTCGGTGTCGCGACAGTCCAATTGGACTTTGGGGGTGATAGAGCGTCGTTGCTAGCCTCGTGATGCATGAACTCGAACGGTGCTGCTGCCCATTCCCACTTTTTTTTTGTCGTGGATCGATCGGGTCCGCACTGGCTCCAACATGCACCGCACGTCTCAGCAGGGATGTTTCCTCTGATCACATTGACTTTTTCTTGGGGCCATCTTGTTCAATCCAAGACTGACCAAGGTTCTTCAAAGCGTAAATATCAGTGAGTAGACTTAGCCGAGAGTCCTGTGACTGGTCGGGACCGCTGGGCACCTGCACGCGGGACCATTAATGTAAACCGCTCAGAAATGGACTCTTCCATTAGCTCGAAACTTCAAGATCCACGAGGATTGGTGAGAAAAATATTATACCTTGTGCCTCTGAAACATTCATAGCCTTGTGTTTGAGTCAAACTTGAAGGCCCTGGATCTGGAGAAGCTGTCCCGAAAACCACGTGTAGATTACTGTGGGTCCGTGCGCAATAGATTTGGGGATTTAATCAGGGAATTCCATCCAGCTTTCTCCTCCTTCCCTTAACTCGTCTCCCCGCACATCACTGCAGTAAGCCCTCACATTGTGCTCCTGCTTCAGATAATGATTGCAGCCAATAGATATTTGTGACAATGTCTGATGACTCTACTTACGCCACCGCGCCTTTCGATCATGCAAAGGCGGATATCATCTTGCGCTCCTCGGACAACGTCGATTTCCGAGTCTTCAAACTATTTCTTTCCCTCGCATCCCCATTCTTCGAAACCCTATTCGACATCCCTCAACCTGCCAAAGAGAACGGGGATCAGGATGTAAGGGATGGTCTTGCTGTCATTCCCGTAACAGAGGACAGAAAAACCCTTGACGCCCTCCTTCGTTTCTGTTACCCATGCACATTGGCAGATGACCCCAACTTAGAGATGTTGAAGGATGCCATGGATGTCGTGGAGGCAGCTAGGAAGTATTCTCTCGACGTGATCGAGAGGAAGGCCCGCCAGGCAATCGTCAACCCCAAGATCCTCGAGGCGGAGCCTCTGCGATGTTTTACAATCTCTCATCGAGGACGCCTGCGGGAGGAGACGCTACTCGCTGCAAGATATACGTTGACGCAGCCGCTCATCCCATCATGGTTCCAAGAGGTGGAACTGCTCACTGCAACGGATCTGCTCTCCCTGCTCACCTACCACAATAAGTGTGGGGATGCTGTATATGCGCTGAGACTCGATCTTTCGTGGATCACTTCTCATTACGGGAGCTTTCAGGCCTGCTCTTGGTTGTCTGGCCAATTCTACGACAGTGACGGTGATCTTGACAGCCACTGTAGGTGTCCAAGATCACCTGTTCCCAGATACAACGTGGGGCTATTCAGCATTTCCCTCCGATGGTGGGAGGATTTTATGGAGGAAACCTTCGCAGGACTGCGAGACAAGCCGTGCAAAGAGACCGTGGAGGGTTCTGCAGATAAGACAGGCAGGCCGTCAAAGCACGAAGTTGTCAAGCTTGCTCTCCGAGGGTCACGGAAGGCATGCGCGACTTTTTGGATTTATTTACGAGGAAAGTAGAGGATGCAGTTTCTCAGGTAAGCTGTACCCCCATTAGAATCCATGATAGATCTTGACGGTTTTCTTGAAAGATCGAGCTCGAGTTGAGCTTTTAGTGAAATGAATTGGAATCACTACCGAGTAGGATCGTCCCAGGAAGGTGTTCTTGTCAGAATGGACGGTGTCTCTGTGCCATCCATGCATGCGTAAAAATACCAATTAGATCTGTTCGGAGTATAAGTTGTCCAGCTTTGGTAGCTACATTGAACACCCCTTCAATCCAGCCCTCAGGCTCGCCTGCCAGGAATCGGCACGTACAGCGGCTTTGGTTCCGAAGCTACCACGCGATCTTGGGATGCATAATCTTCCCAAACCAGGTATAGTACTTACAACGTCGGGACCAAAGCAAAGTCTGGAAAAATATTGATCGGGGTCCACTGCGGTCCTGTCACGCCCCATCTGAGCCAGAGTAATACGCAGTGCCATCAGCGGAGTTGAATCTGTCCGAGCATCCGGATATTCCATCCCAAATGGCTACTGCACACTGCTAGTCTGAGCGACACCACATCGCCGTGCAGTTCAAAATGGAGTGTTTGTTACTACTTTTACTTTGACCATTGCCAACGAACAGGACGGACGGTCAGGCTCGTTGTGACAGTACCTGTATAATCTGTGTCATTGCCAGCGGGCGGGCTGCACAAAATCGAACGTGCTACCGGTGAGTCGTTCCCAGATTTTGTCAACGTGGATCGATCGGGCCCGCAACGACTCCAACATGCGCCGAACGCCTCTGAAGGACTGGTGAGACGGGTATCCGTTATCCTCTAAACATTTCACTCCTTTAGAAGCCTTCATTTTCTATAGCAGAGGTATCATCGTTCAATCACGCTGTCTCCTTCCTGGGGTCATTTTATTCAATCCCAGGTTAAATAACAGTGAGTAGCCTTGGCCGAGAACCCTGTGACCAGTCAAAACCCCAGAGCACCGGCCACGCAGGATCAATAATGTAAATCGCTCAGAATTGGACTATTCCAGTAAGCTCGAGGCTCCAAGATGGCACGGAACGAGGAACGGTGAAACGCCTCTTCCGCGCGTCGGAACGTACTAGCATCCGCCTTGCATTTATTTCTAACATCCCGGGTCAGGAGAATCAAGCGGTCATCCAGACGGCTCCACGCTCCTGTACGTCTCAAGCGACCGGCATTCCGATAGAAGAGCCACGGAAGGCCGTTTGGAGTGCTTCTGAAAGCAAACGAAGCTCATAGAGAGGGGTCCGTATGGTATAAATTATGGTTGGATTCGGGGAGCCTTCTCCCTCAGCCTGCGCTCCACACATCATTCCAGTGAGCTTTCTCTCGTCGCAGTGACACTTCAATCAATAACATCAGCTTTCAGATATCTGCAACAATGCTCGAAGACCCTACCTACGCTACTGCACCTTTTGATCACGCACAGGCGGATATCATCCTACGTTCATCAGACAACATCGATTTCCGTGTCTTCAAACTATTCCTTTCCCTCGCATCCCCATTCTTCGAAACCCTCTTCAATATCCCCCAACCTGCCGATGAAAACGTAGATCAGGAGGTCAAGGATGGTCTCGCTGTCATTCCCGTAACAGAAGACAGCAAGACCCTCGATGCTCTCCTCCGCTTCTGCTACCCATGCACGTTGGCAGACGACCCCAACTTAGAGCTGTTGAAGGACGCCATGGATGTTCTTGAGGCAGCTAGGAAGTACTCCCTCGATGTCATTGAGAAGAAAGCTCGCAAGGCGATCGTCAACCCCAAAATCCTCGAAGTGGAGCCTCTACGATGCTTTGTGATCGCGCATCGAGGTCGCTTGCGGGAGGAGACGCAACTCACTGCAAGATATACTTTGACGCAGCCGCTCATCCCGTCATGGTTTCAAGAGATTGAACTGCTCACTGCAACTGATCTCCTCTCCCTGCTCACGTACCACAAGAAGTGTGGGGATGCTGTATATGCGTTGAAGCTCGATATTTCGTGGATCACATCTCATTACGGGAGTTCGGAGGGCTGTTCCTGGTTGTCAGACCGATACTCACGGTATAGTTGTGGGTGTCCGAAACCAAACACGTCCAGATACAAGCTATTCGACGAGTCACACCCACAATGGTGGGATGACTTTATGGAGGAAACCTTTACAGCACTACGAGACAAGCCGTGCAAAGAGACCGTGCAGGCTTCTGCAGAACAGACAGTGCAGATCGTGAAAGCGCAAGAATGTCGAGTTTGCTCCCCGCAGATTACAGAGGGCATGCGCGACTTTTTGGATTTATTTACGAGGAAGATAGAGGAGGCAGTTTCTCGGGTAAGCTGCCCCCATTGAAATTTATCATAGATCCTGACAGTTTCCTTGATAGATCGAGTTTGAGTTGAACTTTTAGTGAAATGAACTAGAATCGCTACAACTAGAGGAGCGTCGCAAGAGAGTGTTCTCGTCAGAATGGATGACGTCTCTGTACCGTGCATGTTTGCGTATACTAGTACACATCCAACCAGATCTGCCAACGGTGTTTGGAGTATAATGAAGGCTCATTTAGTACACCTTGAGAAGAGAACTTGAAATTTGCAGTATTCGTTGGCTGGGAATCGTAGCAGCGTCACATGCACAACTTTGGCCCGGAACCATCCTTCCGACAACCATTGGACGGCCAAGTATACCGTCGGGCCTAGAGCCACTGGCACGGCCGTCAGGAACTTGAACAGCCACCAGTGACCCTGCCACGGTCACGGTGGATTCGAGCCCGAAAGGTTGTAGAAGTGTGACTACGCCGCGCAGACCCTCGGTGTACAGTCCGCTCGAGACCATGGCTCGCTGGCAGGAAGTTCCATCCCCAGTGGGTACTACTGCTACGATTCTGAGCGATACCACGAGATCGCTGCGCACCCCGCAACAGAGTGCGTGCTACAAAACTTTGACTTTGACTCATTGCCGGTCAGGGTCGCGAGACATGACGGCACGGCTGGGGGTGCCTCGTTGCTCGCGAGGTACACGAACTCGAGGCTCGAGGCTGCCCCCGGTAACTCCCTCATTCCCGGATTTTGTCGTGGGTTAATCGAGTACGCAATGTGTCGCCTCCGGAGTACTGCCAAAATTTTCACTGAATCATTGATTTTCGATAGTAGGGATATCATCCTTCGATCGCATCCTTTTTCTTGGGGCCATGTTATTTAGTCCAAGGGTCTTCATAGACGTAAACATCAGTACGTGGTCTTAGCCGAGGACCTATGATCAGTCAGGACCACTGAGCACCTACCACGCAGAACCAATAATGCAATCTGCTCAGAATTGAACTCTTCCACTGAGTAACCTCGACTCCAAGATGCACGGCACGAGAATGGATGAGAAACATGATTCTACCTTGTGCCTCTGAAACTTTCACAGCCTTGCGTTCTGACTGAAGGGTTTGGATCCTGAGAAGCCGCACCCACTACACGAGCTGCTCCAGACTGATTTGTGGCTGCTGGAACCAAAACACGTGTAGATTATTGTGGGTCCGTGCGGCATAGATTTGGGGTTTTAATCGGGGAATCAATATGGCTTTCTCCCTTCACTCGTCTCCCCACAAATCACTACGGTGAGCCCTCACGTCGCATTCCTGCTTCAGATAATGATGATAGCCTCCAGATATCTGTGGCAATGTCTGATAACTCTACTTATGCTGTTGCGCCTTTCGATCATGCAAAGGCGGATATCATCTTGCGTTCATCGGACAACATCGATTTCCGAGTCTTCAAACTTTTCCTCTCTCTTTCATCCCCGTTCTTCGAAACCCTTTTCAATATCCCCCAACCTGTCGAAGAGAACGGGGACCAGGAGATAAAAGATGGTCTTGTTGTCGTTCCCGTGACGGAAGACAGCAAGACTCTCGATCCCCTCCTCCGTTTCTGCTATCCATGCACTCTCGCAGACGATCCCACCATCGATGTGTTGGAGGACGTCCTCGACGTCCTTCAAGCCGCCAGAAAATATTCTCTCGACGTGATCGAGAAAAAGGTCGCCCATACATTCTCCAATCCCAAGATCCTCGAGGCTGAGCCTCTACGCTGTTTTGCCATCGCACACGGAAGAGGGATGCACGAAGAGACGTTGCTTGCTGCGAAATACACACTGACGCAACCACTCCTTCCTTCGTGGTTCGAAGAGATCAATCTAATCACAGCATCGGATCTTCTGGCATTGCTCACTTATCACCGGGAATGCGGCGATGCTGTATACGCTCTCAGCGCCGATTTATCGTGGATCAAAACTCATTATAGAACCACCCAAGGTTGCGCATGGCTTTCTGGAAAATATTACTACAGCGTAGTCACAGCATCAACAGGCTTCGGTGGAGTGCAAACTAATACCAGCCATCGCGAATGCACATGCCCAAGATCACCTACGCCTAAATACAAGTTGTTCGAGAGCTACTCGCTCCAATGGTGGGAGGACTTCATGGAGGGAATGTTTGGGGTACTGCGAGAAAAGCCATGCGGGGCAACTGTGGCGAGTCTCGCAGACAAGACCGTGCAGAGCGTTAAAGAGCGCAACTGTCCAGCATGCTCTGCCAATATCACAGAGGGAATGCGCGACTTCTCTGACTTACTCTCGAGGAAAGTGGAGGAGGTAATCTCTCCGGTGAGCTGGTGCTAGTTGCGTCCCGCCAGGGGGTCCCCAGTGAGAATCTAACATTTGAGCGACAGATCAAGCTGGATTTCTCTGTGCCAAGAAGCAGTAAAGTTCAAAGCGAGAACCACTTAGGTACTTCGGGACAGGGAGGTTCGAAAAAGGGCAAGAAAGGGCGTTAACATTACCTTGCACGTCACTGTAACCATTGTCAGCGCAAAACGGGGCATGCGAATTGTTTGGGTACGGAAGAATTGCAGCGAATACGAGTATGTAAGTAGTTTCTAAACATTGTGTACATGCTATCAAGTTGGTTGAAGCAATGGTGAGACCCCAGTATGTTCTGGAGAGGAGCTTTGGAATAGGATTAGGCTCTGCACCTGTAAAGTGCAGTCGTTGTGCTCCACAGGTATCAATGAAAGGAATTTATCAAAAGGAAATAACGAGTATCGAAACCCACGGGTATCGACTTCTTTTCATTTTAGTACTTGGTCCGTCAGAACGCGAAAACACGCCCGGGTACCTCCTGGCGTACCATATATCACACCCCATCCAAATTTCATTCTTCCTCACTCTGATCCTGCAAGAAGGCCATGATGCTTGCTCGGGCATTTTTCTGAACAAATTGGTATTGACTCGTCTTCTAATCAAACACAATGACACCCACTCACCTTTTTTCGCGCGGGCACATCCGCATCGCTTTTATCCCCATCCATGGACTCCCCTGTCTCGGATGAACTGCGCAGTCCTTGTTGACGTCTCTTTATCGCCCTGTCAAACGCTTGCACTTCCTCTGAGTACAATTAAATAGTCCAATCTAGAAACCAAGCAGTTAAAGGGGTACCCACGGAGCTCTTGCGCCAGTTCCCTCTGTTCTCTGATAGCTTTCGCCTTCTCCATGCTGTATCGCGGCGTCATACCAAGATCGCCAAGCATCGAATGAAGTCGTTTGATTTGTTGCGACGGTTTGTCTAGTCGTTCGAATTCCTTCTTCCAGACCTTGCGCACACCACAAGCAACTACTATGCCCTAGAAAAAGTCTGTTAATCGAAAACAATCGGTATACTAGTGCTTTACCTTGAGTTTGTTTACAGTTTCCTCGTCTTTAGACAAAACTTCCTTTTTCTTGCCTCGTTTCGCCTTCTCTTCTTTCTGGGGTTTCACGGACTCCTGTTACGGTTAACATTGGATGGACAAGAAGCGGAATACGAAGCATACCTTTTTCTGCTTCTTCTGTCGCTTCGTCTGTGGTTCATCGATGACTGACGATAACTCTGACTCCATCTGTATCGTGTCAACAGATTCTGACTGTCGCGTCAAGTAAATACGCACAGGATCTCCACTCAACTCCTTTGGCGTCGAGACCGGGTGTTTCGGTGATTCAGTCGCAGGCTTGGGCTTGGAGCTAGAGCTAGACGGACCAGGGTCCGCACTTCTAGCCATTTCAACATTTGAATCACCCTTGTTCACCTTCTGCTGTTAAACGCGTACATGAGCATGGATCGCGCGCGATCGTCTTGGATTAAGCTACCTGCTTCGGCTTCGGAGGTGACGACTTTGCGGCCGTTTTCTCCTTCTTTGGTGAACGAGTAGACTTCCGTGTACCAGACTCTGGTGGAGCCTCTTCGTCTGAGGATTCGATGACAGCCTGACGACGACCCTCAACAACGACAGATAAGACGAAGGTCGTCGAGATGGGCCTACCTTGGACTTGTATTTCGTTTCGCTTTCTGGCTTCTTTGACGTTTTGCCGGGCTTTACTTGCTTGTCGACGGTCAGATCATCGTGCTACGGACGCGACAAGAGCTCTTACCATGGAAGGCTTTGAACGCGCCGAAGCTTTCTTTGGCGGTGGTGCTTCGCTTTCGGACGCGTTGGCCTCCTCTGTAGGTTCCTCCTTTGACGAGTGCACCTGGGCAGCCCATGTTGACGCGTCATTATCAGACCAGGCAGACAGAGCAACAAGGATACCGATCGACGTTTGCGCTTGCCAGCTTTTGCCGTACTGTCCGACTTTTCCTCCTTGGTCGCTTTGGGCCGAGGTGGGTCCGCATCCCCGTCCGACGCGTTCTGGAAGCTGTTCTAGTTCGAGCTCAATCCACGACATCGCGCACGACAACCCAAGTCCCTTACCACGGTCGCAAACACAGTGTCTTTGATGAAAGGCTTATATGTCGGGGTTTGAAAGACGTCCTGCTCGAGACCATAGTGTGTCGCCAATTCTCGAAGCACGATGCGCACGGTCAGTTGGCTGCACGTAAGATGCGCGTCAAAGGGCGCTTGTAGGGTCTGGGCTGATAGAGGGCTTACTCGAGTCGACCTTCATCTCGTGCACGTGTAAGAATGTCCACGATAACACCTTTGAGTTCTTGGCTACTCGGAAGGGCCATAGTGTCACAGGGCCTGTCGATGAGTGGTGCAACGTCGCGTATGCAAACGCGCGCCTATGCCCACGTCACGTGATGATAAACACAACTACGCGCCAAACAATTTTGACACTTGCAAGTGCATACGAACTTGTAGCACTTGTCGAAAGCAAGCTATAATCATTGAATATTGAATATTGAGATCTTATATTGAGAGATCAACATGGCTTGCATTTGTGTCGTGGGGTAACATACACATATACCCTAGCTATACAGAACCGAAACGAGGGAATCAAATAAGACATTCCGGATGCTACTACAACCTTTACCATGTCCATGTGCAATCTTTAGAAGAGGGACGACTCTAAGGGGCTGTTTAGAGGAGATCAATGTGCAGCAGCTACCTTGAAGAAGCGCCGCAAACAACTATAGCCTCGACTTGATCGTCACACGCGAGGCATTCTGCTGCAAAATCTTTGCAGCGTCAGATACCATATCGTCCACAATTTGTTGAGCAGGAAGGACATCATGAATGAGTGCAGCCACGCGTCCGATAAGCCATGCCCGAACCTCCATCGACTTCTCTGGATGTTGTTCAAGGTCGCGTTCGACGGGTATGATGCCTTTTGATGTCAACTCCTTGATTTCCTCTTGCCGGTTGTTATTCCTGAGAGATAATGTGAGTGATCGCACATGAACAAGGTAGAAACGAACGTACCAATCGTCCACATATGGCGTTCTGCGCACTCGCAGGGGACGCCCAGTGTAAATCAACGTCGTCACCGCGTCCTCGTAACTCGCGCTCAATAGAGCCTCCTTGTGCGCCTCTGGTGCACCCGCCTCCTTGGATGCCACAAATCTTGTTCCCACCCACACAGCTTGCGCTCCCCACGCTAAATTGGCAGCAAGACTCCGACCGTCATACACAGCTCCGGCACCAATCACATATACGGGGTTTCCCGTCAGGGGTGACTTGTGACCCTTGACTACATCCACGCATGCAGGGATGAGAATCGTCGCGGGGGTGTCTCCGGTGTGGCCGCCTCCCTCACCAGCTTGAGCACAGATGAGGTCAACGCCTGCAGCGAGTGCCTTCTCGACATGTTTTGGGTGTCCGACCATCTACGATAAGGAATGAGTTTCAGAGTCACCATCTGATATTCGCCGCCGCTCACATTCATGATGGGTATGCCTGCCTTGTGCAACCTTTCAACTGCATGTGGAGGTGGGACACCGACAGCACAGACGAAAAGGGAAGCTTTCTCCTCGATAATAACATCGAGGAGTTCATTGAGCTGCCCTTTTTGATAGTCATACTAATGACCCACATGAGCAACAGCACGCCAAGCGGAGAAAAACATGGCGTACGTTCGTCTTGCGCGCGTTACCTCCAACCTGTGGAATGAGGAGATCGACGCCGAAAGGAGCATTGGGGTTCTTTAGGTCCGCCTTGATAGCTTTAATCTGGGTGACCAGCCCTCGTGAGCGCACGGGTCAAGTCGGACTGCAAGGTTCGCGCATACCTGCTGCCTGAGCACCTTTGGGGTGTACCCGTGACCTCCAATGACACCCAATCCACCAGCATTCGTGACAGCCGCCGCGAGTTCCGGTCCCGCAGCTACATTCATGCCTAGTTCGTAACCGTGAGCCACACAAAACGGTACAGTTCATTTGCACGTTATGTACCAGCAAGTAGAATGGGATGTTTGATTCCAAACATCTCTGTTATGGGGGTGGTGATAGTGGCCATGAGCGAACGACGTTGGATGACAAGAGAGTAGAGAGTAGCTTAAAGATACCAATGCAGTGTAGCGAGGATGCCATTTTTATGTAGTCTACCGGTTATTTTGTAATGTGATTTACCGGAAGCTATGATTGATGGCAGGTGATTCCGCAGCAAAAATCAGGACACATCGGCGCACGCTAGCCCCGAGTACGGTTTCTCCATTAAAGAAAGATTATGCATGTTAAATAGTTAGCAAATACCGGGGTATGGAACAGGAATGGGCTGTATGTGTAGGAAAACGAGTGTATTGGATACATGAATTGACAACCGTCCGTGAGGAATGGCAAGGAGAGTCGAAAACAACTACCACCTCGAGGGAAGAAAAAAGCAAAGCTTACGAGCCCGAGCTCGCATCTTCAAAATTAGTAACTGATGGTGGTGATCCGGCACCCGATTGCATAAGTCGGCGCAGCCGTGCAAGTTCGGCGGCGAGAGTACTGGATATGATGCATTAACTGTCTGCGGAACAAGTTCGATACGGTTCTTACTTGGCAGTTTCAATAGCTTGTTCGCTACGGTGAGATTGTTCCTCGATCTGTGCTTTGAGTTGCTTAATCTCTTGCCGAAACTCGACCTCAATTTCCTCGCGAATTTTGGAGTCCTCGGTCTGGAGATCTTTCACCTTCGCTTCGTCCAGCTGAGCTACCTTCATCTCCTCGGCCAGTTGCTTGTACTTCTTGCCAATGGTCTCCGCCTCTTTCTTTACTTTGTCCTCCCGCTTCCGCATCTCATCTCTGAGTCGGTCCGTCTCATGTTTCCAACTCTCGGTCATACTTTTGATGCTGTCGCGCAACGTGATGTACTCTCGCTCGGACTTTTGAGATAGCGTGGTTGATTCTGCAAGGGAAGTCTCCATCTCACGCAACGATCGCTTCGACGTAGTCGTTTCCGTCTTTAGCTGCGATTTCAGAGTAGTAGCTTCTGCCTCTGCCTTGCGTGCTCTCTCGAGAACCTGCGGAAAATTTGAGCGCAAGACCACGCAGAACACAGAAATACATACCTCTTGAAGCAGTCGTTCTTTGCGCGCGACGACGTTGTTCAGACCCTCATTTTCTAGTCGAAGCCGTTCGCGACCTTCTTTCAAGTCTTCCGTCTGGCGCGTCAACTGTGCAACGGTACGTTGTGAAAGACGAAGCTGGGTTTTAGTATTCTCGAGTGCGTTCCTTGCATTGATGACACCAGTTTGAAGGTCGGCAAGAACCTTGGAGGTTCCCCCAGGGGTAAGCGAGAACCGACGGTTCGGAGACGCTGGTGCCTGGAGAGAGGGTGTGGAGTTAAGGTTCGCGGGGTTGTTGGCAACGCTCGGATCTATTGGGGATACTGGGGGAGGGGTTTGAGGGGAGGTGTGATTTAGGCTCGGGGATAAGCCGTCATCCGCTAACGCCCGTGCATTCCCTGTGAAGATGAAGTTTTGAGGGAGGATTCTCTAAGAATGTATAGAGAGATAACTGACCCACTGACGCAACGGGTATGCCTGGTGAAATAACATTCATTAATGTGGTTGAAACTCAGTCAGTGAAAGACCTCTAGCCTTTGGTTGGTAATGACATACGACTGAGAGTACGAGTAGGACTAGAGATTCGCTTGATGGGCTCCCTGGTATTCGAGAGAACCCCAAAGTCCATTGGGATGCCTTCAGGGATACCTTCTGTCTTGAAGCTTGGCATCGCGCTCTCGCGCCGAGGCAGCGGAAGATTGGATTCACGACCGGCGAGACCTTGCAATACATCAAAGCTGGATCTACGCCTCATTTTCGGGGTTGTAAAATTGGCATTGTAGGAGGAGGGAGGCGCGCTGATATCGAGGACATCGTCGGAAGGGGTGGATACATGGTTGGAAGACGCCATAAAGCCGGCAGGGAGTGGACGCGGTCCACGTAGAATGATATTCTCTAGACTGTGTAATTGAGCCTGTTGCTGTCGAATAGAGTGCTTCAAGGTTGACATCTGATTCCGAACAGCCACTGCATAGAAAAGAACGAACCAGGTGGAGTCGGGTGACAAACAATTCAGAATGAACTATGTTGAGAAATACCTGGAGCGTTCAGAGTGACTGACGGACTCGACGCGCGTGCAGAACGCAATGAACCGCGCGACGAAGACCTAGATAATGGACGAGGAGAAGTAAAAGGTGAATTAACTGGACTTGACATTCAAAAGTCAGTGAAGTGAAAGGATCGTGATGGTCAGTCTATCGACCAAACTCCAAAAGCTAAAAGGCCGACCGCTGAAACGCGGACCGAGGAGCTAGTCGCAGTGACTGCTAGTAATGGTGGTAGTCGGTCAAAATTGGGCAAGTTCCGCTAATATTGACAAGTGTAACACTTCGGCTGCAGGTCCATATTTGCGTTTGTTAGGGAACACTACGCGATCACGTGACCACAGATAATACCAGTTCGCGTCCACATAGACAATGACATCCTTGTCCCAAATCACTATGGCCGAGTGTGGCATCTGCCTCGATGTGCTACGGAATCCAGTTTCTATCCCATGCGGTATGTCTCACATCTGGGATGCCACCTCGCTAGCGCTCACCTTTGCCTGACAGGCCACATCCACTGCGAAAGGTGTCTACGAGGCCACATCAGTTCTGGCTCAGAGGCGCTCAAATCTGCATGTCCTACTTGTCGCAAATCATTCCACATAGGTTTTAATCTATTGCACCACATCCACGACGAGGCTGACCTATTCTGTCAGCCACACCCGACTTTACATTCGTCCCTCAAAAATATCATGATTTTATCTTGCCTTCTGTCCGCCGAGTATACATGGACGTCCCTTCCGTCGCCGCAATGACAAGGGAAATCGACGCTCTGACACAGCGTCTCGAGGGTTTCGTCAAGGAGAACGAGCATCTGCGCCAACGCTGCTCACATTACAAGGATAGGCTCGGAGACATCGAATCAGAAAAGCTTACCATTATCGAACAAGAGGCAGAAGCACGACAGCAATTTCTTAATCTACGCAGGAAATATGATTCCTTGAAGACAAGATACTTGGATGCTCAGTCACGGTAAGCACTTGAGTGTTCACGGTTGGGCCAACCTCATGCTCACCTTGATAGCGACAACACAACGCCGTCTCAAAGTCTCAGCCGCAGGAGTAGTCAGAGTTTTGACTCTTCCCGCGAGATCCTCCCGAAAGTAGAAGAGCACCCAGTGTCTCTACAGGATTTGGACCCAAATCCGCCTAGACCAAAACGTACTCTGCCAAGATCTCGCTTGTCGAACAGCATGCGCCGCAAAGACGAGCCAGCATCACAGTTGGTCAAGAGGCAACGAACACACCGACACTCAGATGTTGGTTCCAGCAGCCAACTACTGACAGTTGTCTTTAAAGGGGAAGAAGAGGAAGAATAGCACGTGGCGTATATTCAGATCTTGCTGTAAATCTATCTGAAGGGGGCTTATACTGTACGCTTGAGGAGATTCTTGCTCGGTCTATTGTATCATCTTGGTGTATTCTGAATCTTAATACATGGGTGTAACTCGACGATAGGCATCATTAACCCACTGCCATCTTGACTATCCCCGGGTCCATAGTGTTAGTCCCCGCACTGTCACATCGGAGATACCCTACATGCACTTCAACTTGTTACAGTACTAGTACCCGTGAACCTCAAATCGGAGATGTGGTTCACCTCCCACCGCATTATAGGACAAGGGGAGAATCAAACCTTGGGGATCCACCGAAGGGCACGGTGCCATGCGGCCCATGCCAGTGGGAAAGCTCTCACCCATTTACTATGTGCAAGGGAGGCCGCGATCCCCTCGGGTCAGAGATCTTTTAAAAAAATGCTTTTAACTTGTCAGGTTCGAAGAATTCTCCCGCAATCTTATCACCGGGAGAAAATCTGCACCAATTTGTATGGGCTATACCCACATGCGCACCGCCCGTGCATTCAGATCATTCAGGGTGTACGATATCAGACAGCCTGGAATATCTCTCGGCCAAGCTCTTGGCCTGCTAGTTTCCACGAGTGTATATTTCTCGTTCACAAGGTCATTATATTTAGTTTCAATGAGAACTACCAATTTCAGGTTCAAGTCACCTCGATCATTTGAAGTGATGTGCTCGAACCATGAGGAGTAAACTTTGATGCCTGAGAGAAATTGAATGTCCTTTCGGAGGAATCATTGGGGGGAGATTCTCAAGCTCAAGGAAACCATGTTGCGTATAAATCCCAAGCAGAGTCAAGGGTCTAGATGTCTCCATCACCTACCTTTCCCCAAGCCCGCACGCTATGCGTAGAGACGCTGCAGCTCCGTTCAATTCCAACAAGGCGGATATCATCCTCCGTTCGTCTGACGACGTGTATTTCCGAGTGTACCGTTGCCTGCTGGCCTTTGCATCACCCTTCTTCGACTCCATGTTTGACCTTCCCCGGCCGCAAGTGCGTAGTCCGCACGAGGAAATGTACCATGGTTTCGAAGTGATCCCAGTCACCGAAGATAGTCGGGTGCTGGACATGCTTCTTAGGTTCTGTTACCCTGCTACCGTCGACGATCCCCGCCTGGGGAGTGCGGCAGAGATAGAGGCGGTTTTGGAGGCGTCTATCAAATACGGTATGGAAGAAGTGGAGCGGGGGGTTCGAAGAATGTTGCTTGAACCATCAATTTTGGAGAAAGAGCCCTTACAGGTATTCGCTATCGCCTACCGTTTTCGTTACGAACCGGAAGCGAGAGCTGCAGCGGCGTGCCTCTTGTGCCAACCTGCACCACCTGCAAATTCCACGACGTTGAAGTATATCAGCCAAGGCGACCTTCGAAACCTCGCGGTCTACCGCACTAAATGCGCACATGCGGTCTTGGCGCTTGGGAACAATCTTTCCTGGCTCCAGAAAAAAGAGAGCTATGGCTTGTTCAAATGGTGGACGAACTTTTGTATGTGCACGCAGCGAGCAGACCCTCGCTTCTTGATGCACGGGGCGTACGCACGGGAGTGGTGGGCAGAGTATATGGAGGAAACCCTGGCCAAGTTACAGGAGACTCCTTGCGCCGCTGCCGTATATCAAAATGTGCGAAAAGCACTGGAGAGGGCGGGAGGTTGCACGTTCTGTCGGCGGAAGTCGCAGTCCTATATGTCGGATTTTGTTCAGATGTTTGCGGAGGCGGTCGATGAGGCAATTGCAGGCGTGAGTGCATACCTTATTGTCCATTGTCGGCACTCATGACGGAGGATTCTATGCAGATTCCACTTGGGATATCACTGTAAGCATGGGTGATTTCTTGGAGATCGTCGCTGAACAACCTGGGCCAAAATTGAGATGTACTACGATGTATATGATAGTTTAGACGGTTCCTTGATGGGAAACACTAATGCACCCACGGTCCATGGTTCGCTCCGATCCCATGCAACCGTCGGGAGCTGTGAGAATAAGTGCGATCGTGAGTTGTGCGTTCCAGTAACCAAGCCAATGACGCGATATGACAGCGGATATTGCGTATCTAAGGACCAGAGTCATAGGCCCCGCTGACAGTCGTTGGGGGTCGAGGAACGTAGAGAATATACCTACGAATGAGAAAACAAGACAGTGTGAATTCGGAAATTTTTCGGAAAAGTTGATCAGGCTGGATTCGAACGGTAATTTTGCGCGAGGATTTGACTCGATGGTCGCGAGATGAGATGAGATGAACGGCGCCCGTTTGGGTTGGCATCGGATCAGTCGGTTGCCTTGCCGGTCACCGTGTACACGGCGCAACTTCCCCTGTTCGGTATCGCCAGTCCATGTAGCGCTGCTAGGGCATCGTCGGGCACAACTCTTTTCAACCATGTCTGGATCTCCCCTCCTTTCCCTGCAAGGCCTTGAACCCGATTCACTAGCGCACTGCGCCAGCAGCGAGCACGAGCAACAGAGCCTCGAACCCGTCGACGCCACCGCTCCCTTCAATCGTCCCAATGCAGACGTGATTCTCCGAACTTCAGACAATGTCGACTTTCGTTTCTACAAGCTTCTCCTGTCGCTGGCGTCCCCATTCTTTGCCAACATGTTCGCATTGCCACAACCCGGTCCGCTTGACAGGGCTGCCAACCAAACAAAGCACGGGTTGCCAGTCATACCTGTGACCGAAAAGAGCCTTGTCTTGTATAGGTTGCTCAGTTTTTGTTCTCCCGTGTATGACACAGAGCTCCCCGTCCTGGAGAATCTAGACATGGTCATGTTGGTCCTCGACGCTGCTGACAAGTACGATATGAAGTGCGTGGGCAAATTCATCGTCAAGATGATCACGGCCCCCGAGTTCTTAGAACAGGAGCCCATGCGCGTGTTCGCCATCGCATGTCGGTACAGGGCAGAAGTGGAGACAAACATCGCTGCGCGGTACATGCTACGTTTTGCAGTTTGGGAGCCTGCATACGTTGCCGAGCTAGACTTCATTTCTGGCTCGGATTACCAGCGCTTGGTCAAGTTCCATGCGAGTTGTGGGCAAGCCATGTCGCAGCTTGTTCGGCTCTGGTCGTTGTTCCCACTTCCGCCGGTCGACTGCAAGTTCTGCAGGAAGAATGGTCTCCCACGTCTATCTCTAAAGAGCTATCAAGACAGTGTCATCGACGCGCTGCGAGTACGGCCATGTCCAGAGACGTTGATGAACGCAGAGTGGATCGAGGGTCTGGTTAGGAAGGCTGGCAGCTGCCCAAATTGCCGTGATAGAGTGCCGAGGAAGATGGAGGAGTATGCAAAGGAACTCGCTGTTCCAATAAACGAGATCATATCCGAGGTATGTACCTTCATTCTAAGTTGACTTTTCATATCACGCCTTTCACTAGATCCACCTGGAGATTAAACCTTATTGAATCAGCCGGTTGATTCGAACTGTATCTCATACTAGAAGCACGCTGAAGAGGATATCTTGCGTTATGTATGTTCATCTATCTGTTTATTGGACTTTTGAGTATACTGGTATACTATGTGTTGTATTTGAAGAGATCCTCTCGTGACATTCTTCGAGTTTTGGGAACCCTGGACCCTACGCAGTGTTCAGGAAGTACGATCGAAGATTCTGGGCAACTGAGCCTCGAAGGTGGAAGTGGAAGAGCTTACAATTTTTAGATTGCATGTGACTCTAATACGGGGGGCTTTTATGAAGCGACGATGTGACTTTGAGATGAGAGGCATTTCGATTGGGTTTCTGACGTGGTCCTCGAGGTCGTCGTCACACGGCTGTCTGGCTTGTTCAAGCGGGGATAGGTTTGCCCATGCTGGACCAGACTGGCCAGGACGCCATCTAGGAGTTACCGTTTTCGCGGAGGACGCGAATAGAGGGCTGAGCGGGTCACGGTGTGGGCTATTTGTGAGGTTGTTTTTGTCGTAGGATGCAGATACTAGTATTTATGAGAAGGACATAGACGACGAATTTCTTTCCTGTGCGTTGAATGGATTTGTCCTCGAGCGGGGCCGACGAGTATGTACTCAAGGTCGTGAATGAGGATGACGCACTGAAAGAGAGGGCACACAACTGATCGCTTCAGAGGTGTTCCCGAAAAAAACGGAAAGAAAAGAAACGTATTTGACCTGGTCTCGGCAGTCAGTTAGTCATACGCACGATACTGTCCTACAGGGGATGAGCATTGGCATTCCATACAGACGAATTTCTACGAGGTGGTTCCTTAGAAGAGCAGGAACGACTGTCTTCCTACTTAAAGTGCTGTGTGGAGAGCAGGCTGAGGGAAAAAGCTCACTGAATCCAACCATAACTTATACCACATGGACCACTCTGATCGATCTGTGCGGGCGTCCTTTTGCTTCCAGAAGCACCCCAAACGGCCCTCCGTGACTCTTCTATCGGAATGCCGTCTGGACGACCGCTCGGTTCTCCTGACCCGGGGTGTCAAAAGTAACTGCAACAGCAGATTCTAGTACGTTCCGAGAGAGAAGAGATGTCTGACCAATCCTCGTGCCATGCCATCTTGGAGTCTCGAGCTTACAGGAAACGTCCGATTCCGAGGGGTTTGCATTATTAGTCCTGCGTGGTCGCAGGCTTCTTGGTCAGGCCACTACTACTAATAACTGATATTTAACCTTCGACTGGATTCAGTGAAAATGAAAATTTTGGAAGGACAACGGATGCCCGTCTTACCACTCCGTCGGAGGGGTTCAGCGCATGTTTGAGCCAGTGCGGGTTCGATCGATCTACGGTGACAAAAACTGGCAACGACTCACCGGCAGCACGTTCGACTTTGTGCAGCGCGCATGCTGGTAATGACGCACTATCACCGCCAATTGTACTGTCACGACGAGGCTGGCTGTCCGTCCTGTTCGCTGGTAATGAGTCAAGGTCAAAGTAATAACAAGCACTCCGTTCAGGTTCAATTTAAGACTGCGCAGCGATCTGGTGTCGCTCAGACTAGGAGTAGTGTCACGGTGTGGTCGCCATTTGACGTGGAACCCGCCGTCCGACTCGGACCACGTACTACGGTGCTCGGACAAAAGGCTGTGCTCCGCTGACTCGGGCTCTCAGGCTCGGATGGGCCGTGATAAGGGTTACCGCGGTGGACCCCGAGGCAACGTCTTCCA
>MU130827.1:24850-101287 GCA_015039435.1 Imleria badia
TCGACTCTGTCCAACGTACGTACAACTTTCACTTGATTCCGAGTGGCTTGGAGGGGCATTCAAGGCAGATAAGCTGGACAACTTATACTCCGAACAGATCTAGTTAATATGTATACGCAAACATCATGATGCACAGTACTTCAGAGACACCACCCATTCTAATGAGAACACCCTCTTGCGACGATCATACTAGGTAGCGCCGATTCCAATTTATTTCACTAAAAGCTCAACTCGAGCTCGATCTTTCAAGAAAACCGTCACGATCTATGAAGGATTTCAAGGCAGGTACGACTTACCTGAGAAACCGCCTCCTCTATTTTTCCCGCGAAGAAATCCAAAAAGTCGCGCATACCCTCGGTGATCTTCGTGGAGCAAGCTTGACAATTTCGGCCTTTCACGGTCTGCA
The DNA here is from genome assembly GCA_015039435.1 of Imleria badia. Lineage (NCBI taxonomy): Eukaryota > Fungi > Basidiomycota > Agaricomycetes > Boletales > Boletaceae > Imleria > Imleria badia. Next base: position 25,257 of record MU130827.1, read on the forward strand.
CTGTCTTCTCTGCAGACGCCTTCACGGCCTCTTTGCACGGCTTGTCAAGCAGTGCTGTGAAGGTTTCTTCCATAAAGTCCTCCCACCATTGCAGTGAGACGTCGTATAGCTTGTATCTCGGCGTATTTGGTCTTGGACACCCACAATTGTTGTGGTACTCGCTGCCGTAGCCATCCGTATACAGATATTGACCGGATAACCAAGAACAGCCCTGGGAACTCCCGTAGTGAGATTTGATCCACGAAAGATCTAGCCTCAGCGCATATACAGCATCCCCACACTTCTTGTGGTACGTGAGCAGGGAAAGCAGATCAGTTGCAGTGAGTAATTCAATCTCTTGGAACCATGATGGGACGAGCGGCTGCGTCAACGTGGATTTTGCAGCAAGTAGCGTCTCCTCCCGCAAGCGTCCTCGATGCGCCATCACAAAGCATCGCAGAGGCTCCACCTCCAGGATTTTGGGGTTGACGATGGCCTTCCGAGCTTTCGTCTCGATGACATCGAGGGAATACTTCCTCGCCGCCTCCAGAACATCCATGGCGTCCTTCAACACCTCTATGTTGGGGTCGTCCGCCAAGGTGCAAGGATAGCAGAAGCGGAGGAGGGCGTCGAGGGTCTTGCCGTCCTCTGTAACTGGAATGACGACAAGACCATCTTTAATCTCCTGATCCCCATTCTCTTCGGCGGGCTGGGGGATGTCGAAGAGGGTTTCGAAGAATGGGGATGCGAGAGAGAGGAAGAGTTTGAAGACTCGGAAATCGATGTTGTCCGAGGAACGCAAGATGACATCCGCCTTTGCATGATCGAAAGGCGCAGCGGCGTAAGTAAAGTCACTGTCAGACATTGCCACGGATATCTGGAGGCTGACATCATTATCTGAAGCAGGGATGCGACGTGCGCGTTAGGGCTCACCGTAGTGATGATGGGGAGACGAACTGAAGGAGAAAGCTAGATGGAAACCCTGATTATAACCACAAATCTATGGCGCACGGACCCACAATAATCCACACGTGCCTTTTCGTTCAAGGAGACGCAGATCAGTCTGGGGTAGCTCGCGCAATGGCCGCGGCTTCTCCGAGTCCAAACCCTTCGACCAGAACACAAGGCTGTCAAATTTTCGGAGGCACAAGATAGAAATGGAGTTGTCCAACTGACCAAGCAACCAATCTTCTTGACGAAATCTTGGAATTGCATAATATATCTTTTCGAAAATGTGTCACGGTGTGATTGCAACATTCCGGCCAGGGCAAGGGTTGGTTGGTTGACGACGGCAGATACAGAATATGAAAGATGAGGAAGGAGCTTACGTCCAATAAAAAATCGTGTCGAGTACCCCATGACAGTCGCCAGATGGATGACGCAGAATGATCAGAGAACGATGAGTCCTTGCAAGCTACAGGTATCTGTGAATTCGTAATTCTTCCACTGGCTCGCAAACCTTCAGTGCAGCGGTTGATTAAATTGGAGTCCTGACTCCTGACTCACCAAGCCTAGTCCTGCACGTGGAAGGCATAGAAGCAGGAATGACTAGTAGGTTTCTTAGACTATGTGCGGCAGGGGTAGCTTTGAACTTGCTATTTGACGCTGGTGAAGCGTCACGGTCAACATAAACTCTGAGTCGCACGCACGTCTGATACAAAATTGACTCATCTGAGGAGCATGCGTCGATGAGTAGCCGCCGCAAGCTGCGCAAAGACTTCAAATCACCTTTTCGTGTGATACATAGTCACAGACAGAATATAGGCCTGGCGTCATTCTTTTTGGTCACAAGCTTCCTTTAGGGCCCGTTCCTAGTAGAGGCCTAGCGGGCCGCATGTCATCAAACCTCAACTTCAAATTGTTCGGAACTGCCAAGAAAATGAATTCCGGTGATCCTGCCAGTGTAAGGAGCCATCGCTGGGGCCGCATACCGTACAGCTTACCCCAGCGACTATCTCTATTTTCCTCGCGAATAAATGCAAAATGTCGGGCATACCCTCGGAAATATTCGGGGCGCAACTTGAATTATTCCCGCTACGGAAGTAGTGGGTTTCTGTCCCTCCACCCCTTCGCCATTTGGCGGGGATTTGCACGTTTCTAACCGCGTTCTTTGTATCTGTTTGCACGTTGCTATGTGCTTATTATTAGCGCCTTGTCTACATGTCTCTCGGCCTCAGTAGGTCTCAGTCTTCTGGCAGCCCCGGATAGCCCGTCAAGTTTCGCATAGATTGGGTCCACGAATACAACCCTTACCTGCACCAGAAGCGCGAGTCCTGAGGCCTGAGGCTCTCCAGGCGCCCTGCTCCCACTGCGGTCGTGCGTGCAAGCTTCGCCCAGATGGACAAAATGTCTTGACGTACTGAGAGTAGGTTATCCTTTTGTTCACGCACAAGTGAGATCGCCGTAGTCGAGCGTGCCAGGATGCCCCGTTTATCACTTCCAGCATTTTCCGTCTCGTCCTGTCTGCCTTTCAGTTTCGATCCCCCTTCGTGAGTGTCATTTTGCCCCACAAGGTCACGGTGTTGACAGGTTTCGACAGTTGTTCACTCTTTCGCCCTTGGGACACTCTGGTTTTTATTACCAGCATGGACGCTACACTGCGCTGTCACTCAGATTATATTCCTGCAAGTTGGCTTGTGTTCTTGCTTGCCTGTCAAGCGATCTATTTTGTTTGCGTCATTCGACATGTATCAGTGTTCCGTAAAGTGCCTCCCTCTGCCAATCCGGACTGGTGGCATTCATGATGTTGATTGTGGAATGTTATCAAGCACTTTTGAGCGGTGCTGGTCCACCTCGGAGTGACTCGCTTCCACAATGTGTTTTGGATCATTGTGAATCGTAAGCTATGTAAACGAAATCCATCATCAGTACAGTACTGCCTTCAAAATAAAAACTTGCATGGCAGCTGGTTCTGCCCCAAATTAAAGAGAATCCCGTAGCGGGTGTTGCCACGGATGTGGCCTTTCGTAGGTTATGACAATTGTGCACTTTGACGGTCAGCGCTGTCCTCTACAGAAGCGTTCGCAGTTTCTCTGAACTGCCTGTCTCACAGTGCACCACGGCATCGAATCAGAATACTACCACCATTGCGATCCAGAGGACACATATTGGTATTCGGTAAAGGTGTTGCTCGGATCCGTGGCACGTGCAACAGTAACAGAACGTACTACCTTGGAAACGACCGTTGTCTTCCTGACGGTGAATGTACTAGGCCTGGTTTGGGAAGACAATTCCAGCCCACCCTAACTGAAAGGTAGACAAGCTGCACAATATGTAGTTCAAATTTAGATCTGGCTGATATGTAAACGCAGACATGCACGGTAGAGGCTGATAGTTATCACCCATTCTAATGAAAACACCGATAATCCTCTAGTACAGTAGTAGCCGTCCCAGCTCATTCCACTAAAAGTCTAACTCAAGCTCGATCTATCAAGGAGACCATCAGGACCTATGACGACTTTCAATGGGTAGTACCGCTTACCTGAGAAACTGTCTCTTCTATTTTCCTCGTCAATAAATCTACAAAGTCGCGCATACCCTCGGTGATCTTCGTGGAGCAAACATGACAATTTCGCGCTTTGACGGTCTGCACTGTCTCCTCTGCAGACGCCTTCACGGTCTCCTTGCATGGCTTGTCTCGCAGTGCTGTGAAGGTTTCCTCCATGAAATTCTCCCACCATTGGGGTGAGACGTCGTTGAATAACTTGTATTTCGGCGCATTTCGGCTTACACACCCACAATTGTTGAGGCACGGGTTGCCAAGTCCGTCTGTGCCCCTATATTGACCAGATAACCAGGAGCAGCCCTGCGAACTCCCGTAATGAGATGTGATCCACGAAATATCGAGCTTCAGCGCATATACAGCTTCCCCACACTTCTTGTGGTACGTGAGCAGGGAGAGGAGATCGGTTGCAGTAACCAGTTCAATCTCTTGGAACCATGACGGGATGAGCGGCTGCGTCAACGTGGATTTTGCAGCGAGTTGCGTCTCCTCCCGCAACTGTCCTCGATGCGCGATTGCAAAGCATCGCAGAGGCTCCACCTCCAGGATTTTGGGGTTGACGATCGCCTTGCGAGCTTTTTTCTCGATGACATCGAGGGAATACTTCCTAGCCGCCTCCAGAACATCCTTAGCGTCATTCAACACCTCTAAGTTGGGGTCGTCTGCCAATGTGCACGGGTAGCAGAAGCGGAGGAGGGCATCGAGGGTCTTGCTGTCCTCTGTTACGGGAATGACAGCGAGACCATCCTTGACCTCCTGTTCCACGGTTTCATCGGCGGGTTTGGGGGATATTGAAGAGGGTTTCGAAAAATGGGGATGCGAGGGAAAGGAAGAGTTTGAAGACTCGGAAATCGATGTTGTCTGAAGAACGCAAGATGATATCTGCCTGTGCGTGATCGAAAGGTGCAGCGGCGTGGGTAGGGTCTTCGAGCATTATCGCAGATATCTGGACGCCTATGTTATTGATTGAAGTGTCACTGCAATGAAAGAAAGCTCACCAGAATGATGCGTGGAGAGCAGGATGAGGGAAAAAGCTCCCCGAACTCAACCATAATTTATACCATACGGACCACGCTCTACCGATCTGGGCGAGCTTCATTTTCTTTCAGAAGCAACCCTAGCGGCCCTCCGTGACTCTTCTATCGGAATGCCGACTGCCTGAGACGTATAGGAGCGTTGAGCCGTCTGGATGACCGCTCGATTCTCCTGACCCGGGATGTCAGAAATAAGTGCAACGGCAGATCCTAGTACGTTCCGAGAAGGGGAAGAGATACCTCACCAATCCTCATACCGTGCCATCTCGGAGTCTCGAGCTTACATGAAAAATCTAATTCCGAGGGGTTTACATTATTGGTCCTGCATGGTCGGTGCTCAGCGCTCCTGACTGGTCACAGGGTCCTCGGCCAAGGCCACTCACTGATATCTAACCTTGGACTGAATAAGACGGCCCCAAGAAGAAGGCAATGTGACCGAAGGAGGATATCCCTCGGACCTAGCATCGAGAATGAAGCAGATTCAGTGAATTTTCAGGACAACGGACACCCGTCTCACCAGTCCGTCAGAAACGTTCGACGCATGTTGGAACTGTTGCGGGCTCGAGCGGTCTACGGTGACAAAAACGGGGAACGAGTCACCGGCACGACGTTCGATTTCAACGTGCAGCGCGCCCGCTGGCAATGACGCATCACCCCCAATTGTACTGTCACGACGAGGCTGGCCGTCCGTCCTGTTTGCTGGCAACGAGTCAAAGTTAAATCAGTAACAAGCGCTCCGTTTCGGACTGCGCGATCTCGTGGTGTGACACGCTCAGATTAGTAGTGTGGACTTAGCAACCATTTGAGATGGAACCCATCGTCGGGGCACGGTACAGTACTTGGATGGGTTGCACTCCGAGGGCTCTGGGTATTATCCCAACTCGGATCCACCATGACAAGGTTACCTGCAGGCCCCGCATTGACGTTGTTTCTCTGGTCCCGACGTGTACTACATGGGCCTGGTTTGGGAAGAAGCTGGGGTAGGAAACTGAAGCGACGAGTTACATTTCCTCGTTCAATGCTTGCTGGTTCTTGTTGGTCGTGCGATACCAAAACTGAGCGTCCGAGGACTCGGAGTCCAAAATGGGTTCGTCACTTGGATACCCCTCGAGCAATTCTTTATATCCATCTCGGTGCCCAGTTCCGAATACCCTCGTTCGTTTCTCGCAGTCGCCGCCTGTAACTGGTGTCGAGTATGCTATCCATTGGGTAGATTCGGCGCGAGGATCGGACAGATGAGTAACGTTACTAGTAAGCCCACGCCCAGGCCGGGAAGTACTAGCGCGTGGAACAACGCGGTCACGTGATGGGACGCAACAAACGCGTGACCCCGACGCACCTCGTCCTCGAATCCATCCACACGTCGCCCAAAGGCATTGTCCAAGCGAAGTCGAAAAGTTTTATCGCAGGCTCAGTCTTCCATTTCAAAGCATGGCTCTGTACGAGACACCATCACGAATATGGCGTAGGATCGAGGATGAGAGAGAGCCGTCGTCGCTGCCTTCCTTGCCCGGTTTCGAGCACTCCGTCGTGCCCGACACCGAATCTGATCACACAACCACGGATGACGATCAAGAACTTCTACCCGTACATTCAACACCCGCAGCTGCCTCATCCCATAACGCCACTGCCACCATTCGTCTGCAATCTAGCACGTCCAGCACCGTTCGCTTTGCAACCTCGATTGCATCTCGCTCTGTCTCAGTAAAGTCGTCAGTATCACGGTCGTTTGGTCGCGTCGCTCAGAGAAGCTTTGACGTGAGCGCTATCACATCACTGCCCCATGATTCAGAGGAGAACACCGATCCGGAGGACCCTCCAGAGAAGAGCACCGACAGCGTACCGGAGGCGTACTTACCACCTCCAGAAAGTGACGAGGCCGAGGATATGTCCCTGGTAGATGCCCTGGAGTCGGTTAGTCGTGCTAGCTCTCCTCTATCACCAGAGCCGCTACCACAGGAACCCACGCCGAAGAAGACTGGGCTGCCGTATGACTACTCCATTTCTCTGCGTTCCGAACCACAGGTGAGTCTCTTGCTTTGTTGATATTTGTCGATCGATACCAGATATAGTGTCAGCCTTCACCCATTGACAAGTATCGTAATGTCGCTTTGCGTCGACCCATTGCTCGTACTCGAACTCCATCACTTTCGCGCTCGACGTCCCCCTCTTCGGTGTCTTCTCCACCTAACTCCACCCCACGGAGCAATCGTTCCATCCCATTGCCCAGTGACCCAGAGTCGCCCATCACAGGCATCCATGTCGCACTTCCCCGATCGGCGAGCGCCTCTCCGGCCGTCGCCTCACTACCAAGCATGGTCATCCAACCACCCATTGAGAACTTCTCACGAACAAGTGACGAAGACCAGGATGCGTCTCCTCACGCGCACGAGGAACAGCTTGAGAGTGAGCCCGAGCGGGTCTCCAATGCAGATGATGACCGCACGTCAGATAGGGAACCCACGTTTTCGTCAGCGTCCTCTGACCCCAGCTATCCAATGGACCGTACAATCCAAGCCGCTCGTTCCCCCGTCGCTCCATCGACTGCATTTTCTTCTCCTGCGCCATCGACAACATTTACGCCAACTCCCGCCATTGCACCGCGCCCACGCGCTCGGTTCAACATCCCGCCGCCTCCGCAAGAGCTATACACTCAAGAAGACATCGAGGTAGATTCGGAACCCGTCACACCCCACACCCGCCGAAGATCATTCCTCCTCTCCGTCATCAACTCCACCGCCCGTCCCCGCATGAAAGTTCCTACACCACATCCCCACCGACGTATGAGCGCACTTCCGGTCATGAGTGAAGGGGCGGAAGACGGACAAGCGACGCCGGGGACTGTGATGCACAAGGCCTTTGCGGGGATAACACCCCGACCAAGACGGGGTCGCATGTCACATCCCCTCGCGCAGACGTATATACCTGACGGCGATGCATCAGAAGCCGGAGATGGTCACAATCTTGCTCCCTATGACGACGCCAGCGAAAGAGCGTCTGTCATTTCAACCGCGTCCTCGCACGATCTTGTAACCCACGTTCGCGCCAACACCTCTTACGACCCCGCCCTAGGTCTGGGCGAACGAGGCAAGATGGGTCGTTTCGACGCGCAAAAGTTGAATTCGTACTTGCATGGGCTCAACCGCCGTTTGCAAGAAGAGAACATTGACCTCATTGCGCGATTGCAGAAATACGAAGAGGTCAAGCAGGGACCGCGACTGAGCATGGAGAGTGCGGGGAGAGGAAGACGGATTAGCGCTGGGGGCTCGTTGGGTGATCTGGATGAGGAATCTGATGCGGAGGGATGGGCTGAAGAGCGGCTTGAACTGGAAGCTCTCGTGCAGAAGATGACGGAGGACCTCGACCACCTGACGGCGGAGAAGGATCAGATGGCCAAGGACCTGGAAAAGGAACACGGCGAGCGGGCTAGAGATAAGGAACGGTGGCGGGAGCGGATGACAGAGGTGGAGAAAGGAGTTTCGGAGATCGTCAGTGAGCTCGAGAGCAGGGTCGAAGAAGCAGAAGGAATGTATGCCGAGGTTGTCGAAGAAATGGGCAAGATTAAGCGCGACGCGGACAAGGTTCGAGAACATGTGGAAACAGAGCGCGACCTCGCACTTGAGCGCGCTGCCAAAGCCGATAGCGCACTAGAAGGTGGCAAGGAGCTCGGTGGTGCCTTGAAGGAGGCCAATGCCGAGATCAGTACGCTCAGTAGCGACTTGCAAGCAGCCACAGCGCATATCAAGGAGCTCGAGGAGGATAATGCAGTGCTCCACCGGAAGGTCGGCGGACTTGAGAAAGAGCTGAAGGAAGAAAAGCTCTCCAACAAGCTTGCCGAAGAAGACTTGCACAGCCAACTCAGCGAGATGGGCACCGAGGTCATGCGGGCGACGGCAAGAGTCTCCGAGTTGCAACGAGAACTTGCTGAACGCGACACCGACCTCGATCGTCTCGAGGATGAGTTGCAAGTCAAGTCGGACAAACTAGCCGAACAGCAGCGGTGCGCGGCGCAAGGCGACAAGGAGACAGCCGAAGAACTGCGATCGCTCAAGTCATATATCGTCGAACTGGAGGAGGGTGCGGCGGAACGCGTCAAAGATCTTCAGGAGCAGCTCGCGCGTGCGCAGGACCGCGTCGACCAGTACGAGGTAGAGGAAGAACATGCCAATGATCGGATGGAGAGGGTTGAGAAAGAGGCTGAGAGGGCGACGGAACTTGCTCGTCAGATGGAGGAGGCCTTGGAAGCCGCAGAGGAGAAGATGAGGTCAGACGAAGAGAGGATGGCAGAATTGCGAGGCAGACTGACCGCGTTGGAACGCGAGCAAGAGAAGCAACGAGACCTGGCGATCGACGACCCGCCAAGCAATCACGAGGTCGAGGAAGCACTCGAGGCAGAGCTGGACGAGGCCAACAAAGAGATTGCGAGGTTGTCCGCCCTTCTTCAGCAGTCCCCCGCTCGGCGAGCCATCGATAAGGCCAAGGATACGATGATCGAGGTGTTGGAACGCGAAAAGGAGGAGTTGTTGGAACGGGTCAGGGCTCTGAAGAGCACCAACGCAGAGATGGCGACCCCGTATAGACTCACCAACGCGAGTGGCATTTCTCCAATCCACCGACATGTTTTATCCATGAGTCTCAAGACGCCCAAGACGCCTGGAGCACCGCTTAGAGACGTACGTCGCTGATCACTCTAAGCTCGAATTGAGGTTTTACGATGACTTTTGACAGCTTTCGTGGTTGAACGCGACTACTCCGGGTGATCCGAGCGCTTCACCTCTGCTGTCGGAGATTGCAAGATTGCAGACAGAACTCGAACGCGCGAACGAGAGCATCGATCATAAATTGGACGAACTGCAAGAAGCGGGTCTTGACGTCGTGGAGCTCACGAGGAACCTCGAGGATGCGCGTTCCAACATCGTGTCACTTGAAAACGAGAATGCGAGACTACAAAGAAGAGAGGAGAGACGACTTCGTCGACTCGAGAAGCTGCGGTGCCAAAAGTGTTTCGTGAAGATCGACCCTTCGAGACTGCACCGAGCCTATGAAGCTGATGAAAGGTATGAGATAGACACCCTTCTGACGGTCATGCTAACACTTTTGAATAGTACTCTCTCCCTGGACGTGTCAGGAAGCGAACTTTTGGCCAATCCACCCACCCCGCTCATCAAAACAAGCGAGGCGCTCCGCTCAGAGCTTCAGAACGTCAACGATCAGTTGGACACCATGAAGAAACAATGGCAAGGCGAGAAGCGCCAGCTCTTAGGCGAAAAGGCTGTTCTCCAAGACGCTGCCAATCGTATGAACATCGAAGTACGCTATGCTAAACAAGAGGTGAGGAAAGCGGTCGAAGCGGAACGCGAGAGCCGCAGATCGAGAGCGGATACACAAGGGGTAGGAAACGCGCCTCGTGGATTCGTGCATGAACTCACCTCGTCATTGCGTTTGTAGGAGGCTGACAAGGCAAAGGCGGTCATTGCGGATCTTGAAGCAGAATTGCAGGCGGAACGGATGCGTCTCAGAAAGATGTCCACTGAGCAGGACCGCTTACAACGCGAGATTGGAGAGGTTGCTCGACAGCTGCAGCGGACTGAAACGGTGATTATGACGATGGCATGCTTCGATGCACCGATTGACGTCAAACCTAGGATATGGACGACGTTAAATATCAATTGCAGAAGGCCAAGCAGGACAATCACGAACTCGAGACCGAGCTCCGAGGTACGAGGAATGGTCTCCTGTAGGAAGCTTGCCTGAAATAGCCGGTACAGTGAACACGAATGCGGAACAGAAGGCACGCCTCCTGGAAGCCAAAGTGCGCGAAAATACGTCGACAATCGAGCAACTGCGACAAGAACGTTCCATTCTTGCTCAAGATCACAAAGACCTTCAACAGCGCTATGCCCAAGCTTCCGAGGTGGGTTTCTCTGGAACTTTTTCTCCGTTGCTACATCCTTGCATAACACGCATTATCGCCAGCGAGCCCATAAACTTCGAAACGAATACGCAGCTTCACAGAAATCGCACGAAAACCGACGTCAGCAGCTGGACATCCATCTTGCCGAGATCGAGGAACTCCGACATGCGCTTTCGAGTCAGGCTGACGAGCTCCAGCGGACAGAACAAGAAAAGAACCAGATGATGATGGAAAAGACGGACATTTCCAGGACCATTGCAGCGCTCGAGGCGGAGCTGAAACGCGTCCGAAAAGATGCGGAGATCTTTGGTCGCGATTTGAAGGCGCTTCGTGCGGAAAAAGAGAGACAAAGGGAGGAGAGCGCCAAGGCGGATCGTGCCAGGAAACAGGCTCAGACCCAGATTCGTCTCCTCAGCGAACAGCTTGAAAACCAAAAGGCGAAGACGAAGAGACTGCAACAACATGTCTGCTCTACGTGCGTATTCGACTCCCTGTTTTCGGGCGTTTGTCATGCCCTTTTTAGCAGCGATGACGACGGCCAGCTCGATGAACTCAAAGTACAACATAAACAAGAGTGTAAAGGGCTGATTGTTCAGATTCGTTATTTGAAAGCCAAGTTCACTCGGGAATCAACATTGCGGGACGATCTCAGTTATCAAAAACAGTATCTCCTCGTACTCTTGGCGAGTTTCGAAGCAAGGTATCGTAGACATGTATCCTCCTAGTCACCCCCGATCTGACGTAGCCGCGTCTAGTGACAAGCGTATCTTGGCTTGCATATCGCGAATAGGATACCCGAAACCGTGTCCGCCGGCCGTCACGAAAAAGTGTCGAACCTTCAAGAGCGCTGCGTGGTGCATTGTATTTATTCGCCGTGCGAGGTATGTCCCTGCGGTCTTCTCGTACGCAGCTTCTCACTCTGGTTCAGGTTCGCAAGCAATGCTTGGCGAGAAGCCTGCGGCAACAAGGAAGCCATTGCAGACGCCCTGCAAGAGGTTCGGCGACGTAGAACGATGGATCAACACACGTGACACATTTTGTATCAATCTTGCCGTGTTTTTCCCGTCGGTGCATGCACACCCTCGGGCTGTTGTCTGTATCTTGCCATATCGTAGTGTGTATTATTATCATCTCAGAATCATTGGGACCGAGTGGCGAGGTATTCCTACGCGGGGGCTATCGCTGTTTGCGCGTCTCCGAGACAACCCGAACCGCATCCTTGGAGAATACATATGATAAACCACTCCAGACGGTGGTCACGGCAACCAGAGCCCTGACGAGAACGCGTTAGTGAGTAGACGATAGCCAAGTGATTGGCGTACTGCATCTCGGGGAGATATGCGCTGAGAAATGCCGGGCCGATCGGGGCGACGGTCGTGCCAAACATCAACGCAAGCTGCGCCGCGGTATTGTACTAGCAAAAAAGATCCAAAAGTAGGCATTCCACGCAACAGGGCCGATGAAAACGCGCCCACCTTGCTAATAGTCGTTGGACGAACTTCTGCAGAAGGGATCGAAAAATCCCAATAACGACGCCAGGTTTTCTACATAGCACGAACGGATCGATAGTGTGCTCCTCTGTGTCCAGTGACGTCGCTTACTGGGTGGGGTAGGGACGTGTAACGGATGTAGAACGCGGATAGGCTGAGGAGCGCGTCGCGTCCGATGATGATCGTCACTAACCATACTGATGCGTATGGAGGGGGTGAGAGGAGGTCACGGAGGGAGGTGGGGCACGTACGAGGAAGCATGCCTTTGACGGCGAGCGTGATGGTGAGGGTGGTCATTAATGCCTTGTCAGCGGCGGGGTCAAGGATAGTGCCGAGCACCGAGTGCATGTTGAACCGCCTTGCCAAGTACCCGTCGAGCTTTATTTGTCAGAATATTCAGCTCAACGATCGAGTACGCCAACCACGAAGGATGACTCACGAGATCCGAGAGGCCAGCGTAGACAAGCAAGCCGGTCGCGAGGTAAAAGTCGTCGTGGAAGATGGACCATCCGAGGAGGGGGCATGCGAGGATGCGCGAGGCGGTTAGCAGGTTCGGAATGGTGTAGATGTTTTCGCGAACGGTGGGTCGTTCGCGCGAGTTGGTGCTGACGCTGGTCTCTTTTTCTGGTTTTGGGCCCGACTTGATGACAGGGGATGGACGTGCATATTGTGCCCAACGTGTCGCTGTAAAAGTCCTCCGCAGAAGGGGGGGTGGTGTGAGCCTAAGTTGACAACGAAAGTGGGGGGAAAGGCGCGGACAGTGCAAAAGGATGGGTGGAGGGCGAGTATGAGAGAGCACCGAGACTAACGACGAGGACATGGACAAGGTCCCCATTACCAAATTCGGAACACGACTCTTCTTGCAGACCAACTTCAAGCTTGTGCTCTGATCAGAGATTTCTCGGGAACTTGGACGCAGAGCCGTGGCCTTTCTTGTGACATTGGACAGGACTAATGGATTATCTCTAGCTTGGAAGAGACCAAGAAACATATCTTTAATTCAGAGTACAGATGCCGAGCCGCGCTCACCCTTCAACTTGAATGACCAGAGATACAGGTAATATACCCGAAATCTACCATATCTATTATACAGGTGGGTGATACATGATGTCGGATGATTCAAACCCTCGTTTTCCATTTCCATCACACCCGATGTCTCTAGAAGGGTATATCGAGTTCCACCTAAACAAGGATCAGTCAGTTCTGAGACAATGGAGACAAATTCATTGGCAGAACACGAACCGCTTCCGTCGCCTTCTCCACTTCCGCCGTGAAGTGATCCCCAATGAACGTGCTGAGATCGAGGTATGCCGCTGGTCGACAGGTATGGCAGGCAGCTGCAGATTCCAGCGCCTCCACGATCAGCATCGGATCGGTGACCACCTTGGCGCACGGCCGCTCCCGAAGCACATCCCTCGTGCGTTCCATATACTCGATAAACCAAGCATTCACCTCGTAGATCTTCCCATCCGCGAGCGGCCACGACAGCGAGTGGTGGACACAGTCATCGCACTGGAACCACACCCAACGCGAAGCGAATCCCGGGAACCACGAAAAGTCAGACGTGAGCGAACACGCCGCCACGCTGCACTTGCGGTGGTACTGAAGGAGTTTGTGGTACACCGACGCGGGAATGTGCTCCAGCTCTTTGACGTACGGACCGAACATGGGGGAACGAAGCGTGTAGCGGGCTGCGAGGCGCGTTTCGGCTTCGAGCCTGAAGCGGTAGGCGATGGCGAAGACGCGCAGTGGTTCTTGCTCTAGGAACACGGGCTGGACCAGGAGACTCCGCACCCGACTCATCATCCCCTTCATCCCAAACTTCCTCATCATCTCCAGCACGGCTTGGATGTCGTCGAGATTCTCGAGGACGGGGTTGGAAAAGGGATAGCAGTACTGGAGAACCCTATCGGTCGTCACGCTATCCTCGACAAGGTCGATGGTGTCCCGTCCTCCCTCCTGCCTCACGATCAATCCCTCAAAAGCGGGAGAGGGCGAGGAGGACCCGACAACCAGACAACGCTTCAGGAGAGGCGACGACATGGTCAAGAATAACTTGTGAACGGCGAACCGGGCGCCGTCTGAGGAGTGGAGAGTGAGGTCGGCGTCTTGGTCGTCAAAGGGAGAACGATATGGCGTGACCTCGAGCGTCAGAGCTGACATGGCGGGAACGACTTGCGACATCATGAGGGGGAGGCGACGGAAATTGGTGAGTGCTCAATTGATTGCGCTTCCGATGTAGATATAACCACCCCACGAACACGGGCCCACCAATCTTGCATGAGGTTCAGGTCAGTTGTACGCATGTCAGGGCAGTGACGCAGCATCTGTTTTGATAAACACGAGGCAATAGCAAAGATAATTCTATCGACGGCGAGACTCATCGTGGGGGAAACCCACTTTATAAACGTTCAGTTTGGAAAGCTCCTTGCGGCTTCATGCGTGGTAATCATAGTACAGGGGTAGAACTATTCGAGGCTCGTGTGCTAGTACGTTTGTTTGTTTCGGAAGTAAAAGCCAAACAATTAGTTATTGAGCTTGACACCTTGATTGTTCCTTTGATCATGACACGCGTTAAACATGCCATGCGATTCTAGATCTGAAGGTAAAACTCATCGCCTTTCTCGTGCCGACACGAGATGCCACAGAAGTGTCATTTTAATCATCTTATCGAATCAGATCATGAAGTCCTAATTACTAGAGGGCCATGACCATGGCGTCGAGAAGTACAAGCTAAAATCACTCAATGCGTCCTGCTGTGATGCATCACCAGGTCGTCGTTGGCACCACGCTGCACTGACGCGTCTCCACTCCATGCCTTCGTGCATCATATCACAGCTCCTCGTCATACCGCATGCTTGCTGTCGCCAAGGCCCACCCCTTTCTTGAGAGTCTCCACATCAAGGACAGTCGAAGGCGAGGAAGGCGGTGTTGTAAATGCTGTTAGGTATGAAAACTCGTGTAGATCGAACAAATCGGATGCTGTTGTGGCCGTATTCATCCCGGGGGATTCTAGGCCATCCACGTGTGGGGCTCGGAGAGTTACGGAAGCGAGGGTCGAGAGGTGCTTCTCGGAAACATGCGCGCTAGGTCCGCCGGGCGTCTTTGCTGCGTCCTTTGGAAACGATTAGCGATGTACTCTCATCTATGCTTACCTAGGTGGTTTACCTGATCCGCTCGCAGGCTTTCCGCAACCTTGCGTCCTTGACGTCGTCCTAGGACTTTCGGGAAGACCTTGCGGCTCGCGAACGCGAGGCTGGTTCTTGATTTCCGCGGGACAACATTCGCTGACCGGCTCGCGGGCCTCTTCAGGTAACCTCTGATGTACAGCTCTTCCTTGAATGTTTCACTAGCCAGTGGCGCCAGATCAGGGCCGTGCCGACTAAATCATTGGTCAGTGGAGTGAACCAAAGTTTTTTCATCAATAAATACCTATTATCAGAGGCAGAGTTATCTGCGATGCCAAGTGAGACATCGAGCGTAATCGTCACTACTTCTGCAATGTCGCATGAATCGTCCGACGGATCCAGCAATCTTGGACTCTGCGCCGCAGCCCCGTGAAACCCGGTCTTCCAAAAGTGACCTGGATCCTTCTCCCGGGTACTTGTTGCTATCGTCGAAGGGTCCATAGCTTCGGCGGAGAAAAGGTTGTCGTTGTAATCGCCTAGCGTTTCCGAGAGAATTTCGCCTTCAAAATGAAACACGACTGATGCAAGGTGGGGAGGCTTTCTCGCGGTAGATTCCCTGATAATCGACACCTTGCTCCGCCTCTTCTCGTTCGGGACATTTGCTAGTCTCTCTTCTGCTGCGACGAGGACAGGGTCAGAGAGCGAGATATGCAACCGGTCCGGGGGAATAGTGTGCCGATCGTGAATGTGGCCGCCCGGGGAGAAGTACAGCTTCTGCTGGCGTCTTGAGTTTGTCCGAGTCGGGGAACGTGGCGGAAGGCGATTAGCGCGCTTGCGCCCAGAGATAAGAGTGGAAAGCGTGAATGGCATCTTGGCGGTGGTGATGGAACGTTGTTGAACCCGATTACTGTAAGACACGGGGGATTTAGGGACACCCTGGACCGGGTGGCTGACCCGGAGGTTGACAAGAGACTTGGTTCGTCCAAATGTGGTCTGGTGGCAGTGTGGTGCGGCGATGGGAGGCTGCCTTAAGTATGGGGTCGTCAGCGGTGATGCAATGTGCATCTTAGCAGCCCAAGGGAGAAAGAAAGAAGGACGATTTTTGATCATGACCGAGAGGTTGTTACCCGGCGGCATTTAAACGTGCGGAAAGGGGTGTGGTCGCGAGAAAGTACGACGTGTCATACCCGTGAGTGTGACCATCAGCAACGATTGATGCAGATGCGAGAGACAATTAAAGATGCGGTCATTGCGGGGATCGAGCACGGAAAACAACATCTGAACCGTCCGAACGAAGCGTACCAGACAACGCAACTCGGGCTGTCGACGAGCCTGTCGTTCTGACGTTCAATCATTGGCAATGCATTCCGTTGAATCTTAATGCAATATCGACCTTGAAACGGCAGTGCTAAGAGCGTGGTGACAATTTCGGGGTTCGGACTACGCGGCTGCAACTTGAAGCCGGCAATTTTTTCGAAACGTACTGGAGAACGTTGCGAAAGATGTAAGGGAACGTTGACGAGCCTGTGGTGCCTGACTCGAGGCGAACAGACAAATATTATTCCCATCGCCGTTGCTCGGGTTGTAATATCTCAGTGTACATGGCACATGGAGAAAGGTAAAGTGAATGTCTCATTCTGAAAGAGGCAAGGTCGTGCAATTCTGCCATAGACGGACGGTGAAACACGCCACCCAGTCAGATATCGTACCATACAAATACGATTTTCTCTTATGTAAATCGAATCCTCAAACTAGACCTATATAATCCCCCTTCCTTTCCTCTGCTGTCCATCATCAATCTTCTCTCTTCTCCACTCCCGAGTCATGGCAATTCCCCCTGTATCCGTCGTCGCTGCCGAAGAATATGACCTTCCCCGCCCCAAGGATGTCGGTATCCTTGCCATGGAGGTCTACTTTCCCCGGAGGGTACGTATTGTTCACGCGACACCCAATGCTTGCTCACTTTCCTGGTGTTAGTGCATCTCTGAGGCCGACCTTGAGGTCTTTGACGGCGTTCCGGCCGGAAAGTACACCATTGGTCTTGGCCAGGAGTACATGGCTTGCTGTGACGACCGAGAGGACATCAACTCATTTTCCCTGAACGGTGCGTCGTCCCCAATTACGTCTTGGACAAATCGTATTGACCATATTTTGTGCAACAGCCGTCAGTGGCCTTCTCAAAAAGTACAACATCGACCCCAAGTCCATTGGTCGTCTTGATGTTGGTACCGAAACCATCATCGACAAGTCGAAATCCGTCAAAACCACCCTCATGGACCTCTTTTCAGAGTCTGGTAACTTTGACATTGAGGGTGTCGACTCAAAAAACGCTTGCTATGGTTCCACTGCTGCCCTTTTCAACGCTGTCAACTGGATTGAGTCGACTTCTTGGGATGGTCGCAATGCTATCGTCGTCGCTGGTGATATCGCAATCTACGCAGAGGGGGCTGCGCGACCTGCAGGCGGTGCTGGTGCATGCGCTATTCTTATCGGTCCGAACGCACCAGTGGTCATTGAACGTAGGTTTTATCCGACTTAGCGGTAACGCAACTTGACGTTCATTTTCCCAGCCATTCACGGAAACCACATGACAAACACGTATGACTTTTACAAGCCTAAGTTGGATTCCGAGTACCCCGAGGTTGATGGACCAGTGTCTGTTACCACGTATATCTCTGCTCTCGATGCCTCCTACGCACGTTTCCGGGAGAAAACTGCCAGAGCGAAGAAGCTCCACCTTGCAAATGGACACGCCAACGGCAAATCCGATAGAGGCTTTTCGCTTGATGACGTGGATTACGCTGTGTTTCACGCCCCTTACGGCAAGCAAGTCCAGAAGGGTCTCGGACGTTTATTCTACAACGACTTTGTCAACTTCCCCTCTGCACCCCAGTTCGCCAATGTTCCTTCTCCCGATACCATTCTTGCTACCCCATACACCGCAACCCTCACCGACAAGACCCTTGAGAAGACCTTCATTTCCGCATCCAAGGCCGCTTACGCCAAGAAGGTTGAGCCGGTCATGCACTGCTCGAAACGTTTGGGCAACATGTACACCGCCTCCCTCTATGGCTGTCTCGCTTCGCTCCTCTCCTCCGTTGAACCCGCCGAGCTCAAGGGCAAGCGTCTGAGCATGTTTGCTTTCGGAAGCGGTTGTGCATCCAGTTTCTTCACTCTCCGTGTCAAGGATGACACATCCGAGATCCGGGAAAAGATGGACCTTCTTAAGCGGTTGGCGAGCATGAAGGTCGTGCCTTGCCAAGAATATGTCGACGCACTCTCTGTGAGCCTCCTCTGCGTGCACTCGTTTGACATCAGACTGACCTCGCTCGATCTAGCTTCGTGAGAAGAACCACAATGCTGTCAATTACACACCAGAAGGCTCGATCGACAACATTTGGCCTGGCGACTTTTACCTCGAGTCTGTGGACAGCAAGTTCCGCAGGAAATACGCCCGTGCTCCAGTTGCCTAATCGCCTGTACTTTACACGTCACCTTTTTAGTTGGTTAATAGTAATTGCAAGGTTGCCTCGCTCGACCAACGTACATCTAGACTGTTTTTGGTTTATAGATACCTGAATCTGCAATTGTAGTACTTTGCTTGTAATGCTTTGTAGGCGTACGATCGTGAATGCTGCATTCAGGCCTCGACGCATTCTGTGAAAGGGTGTGATCTCTCCGGACATGGTTGCGATGTGGATACAGTTCCCTTGACGCGCTCACCAAGAGGCATCAGGACGATGGCATAGTGTATTTGGCTGAACGTTGGCTCAACGCTGCTGTGGCATAGTTATTGGTGTACCCGGGATTTGAGGATCGGTTCCTCGATTCATGGTCTGCCGTACCTTCATTAATAAATCCGTATGGTTATTGCCACCACCCCATTGACGCCCCCGCTCCATCCAGCTGCTCCGTCTCCACTCCCACAGCTTCTCGACCACATCCCGATATTCGCACTCGAGAAGGCGAGGGGTGCGCGACGCCAACGTTGGTCGGATGGGGACGAAGGGGCGGGAGGCCACGTTGACACGCCCGTTTTCGCGGTTTCCAACGCCGTCGCGTGTGTGCTGTCCGACACGCATACAAGGGGCAGACGCAGAAGACGATGGGGAGTAAAACGGCTTGAAGAGCTCATCGGGCTGGAATCGACTCGCCAGCTTGAACTCAATGTGCCAGGCCATCTGACCGGGTCTCAGAGCGAGCTGCATTTATAACAGCAACCAGCCTCGGTCAGAGACACGCGGTTGGCGCATGCGGGCGGATTGGTGTGTTGCAACTCATGATGTTGCTCGGAGTGGTCGGACGTTTGGGTGGATGATGCGTGGGGACCCGCGACTGCCAGTGAGACCGTGGTTGATGACGGTCTTCCACGTCGCTGCAGGGAAGGCGGACGCGCCGGCAGTGCGAGTTGAGGATGAGTTTACGGTCAGTGTGGTGCTACTAGTATGAACTCATTTTCGACTTGCTGTGGTGGGGTTTCTGTTCAAAAGGTTGTCAGCATCTGGCTCTCGTTCAACTCCGAGGAAGCTGTCGGAATGCTTCAACCACGTTCTTCGACAATTCTCCGCGAAGATGCCACTGGCGCCCACGGGCACAATGCGGCCTAATTGAAGTCTTGAGCGTTCTATCTCACGAATTGCTGTGTGGGCTATGAGATCTTGAGAGCTCGACACTATGCCGTTTAAGCTCGTAGTATCTCCCTCACATACCTCGCCCTTTCCGTGTTGATGAACCCCACTAGACTCCTTTCCCATGCTCTGTTGTTTCTTTTTCGTGTTCTGTGCTTCCCTCTCCGAGCCGGATCCACGGGTGAAGACAATGTAGATGACTCAACCCCACAGTTTAGCCCCCAGGTACAGATACCACCTCCTACTCGGGAACAAGAGGAATCGGATGGGCTGCATTTGGGTGTGTGTTCCTCCGAGTCGACGGTTGGCAACAGAACAGAACGAGTCCTAATTACTCGTGCAGACATTCGCGCAACGAATGCTGCCATCAGATTAAGGCGTGTCCCTGTTGGGTTCTACGTTGCGGTAAAAACCGAAAACAGGACCCAGCGAACTTCGAGCAAGCCCGCGTCGGTAAGTAAGGACGTGGTCTAATGGGACGACGAAGTTGTATTGTAAGTCGTCATTGTGTTCGTGCCGCTTGGCATTTGCTCCATGAGGCACAAGGCCCATGGATCGGTCATCAAAGATATCTCTCACAGTATTTGCATCATTCGAATTGGGACGATCATTGGGGGGACGGAGAGGTTGTCTCCGAGTTTGAAACAATTGTTGACGACTTACTTTACCGCCACGGGGAATTTGAACGTGAGTACACCATTACTCTTTCATTTGGTTACCTAAAAACACCATCGTGTAGTCATTAGATTCGTGGAACCAAGGGATGAGGAGGTTAACTCTCCACTCTGTTCTTTTGAAGTCGAGATTGAACGGCGGGCTTGTGGTCGGAATGATTCACACGATGTGAGCGGATTGTGTAACTTGATGTTGAACATTTACTTACTTTATGTCATTAGCCGCCGGAGTCAGAGGAAATGCACCCACTGGTGGAGTTAACGCAAAGGGGACATCATGCACTGATACGTTATCGTGAACATCGTGAACAACCTCGACGAATCTGTTAAATATTTCGAACATGCTCAAGATCTGTGTCCACCGGACCACCCCAGTCGCGCCACTGTCCTGTTCAACCTAGCGAATGCTAAGTCGATCCACTGCCGAGTGCACGACGGATCACCCGATCTCGACGCGCCAATCAATTTGTATCGGGATGTGCTTTGTCTCTGCCCTCGTGGTCACCCGATCATCCATTCTCATTGCTCAGTCTCGGTGTAGTTCTTGCGGCTCGCTTCCAAAGGCAACAAGACGAAGCGAGTTGGACAGAGGGTAACTCAATCCTCTCCCAAGTACTGGATATTGCCCCGGCGGATAGCTACACATACCATGCGGCAGTCCTTGCACTCGGCAGTACTGCAGAGCCCAAGCTGATCCAACCGATGGGGATTCCAAAAACCTTCTGGAATCACAACGAGAGGAAGGTTCGCAGGCTAGACGCTGCCTTACAACGGATGTCTCACCCAGATTCTTGGAAGCATTTGTTGCTTGATCACCTTGGCATTCTTTTGTGCTTTCGGTTCAACCGCCTTGCTGACTTCGGTGATCCCGAGAATTGTTGGCTCGCTATAGGCGCTTCGGAGATGTCACCGATCTGGATAGATCGATTTCACTGAGGGAGGATGAACTGCAATTCACTCCTGATGGGCATTTACGTTTCACTAACCTTGGTGATCCATTGTCGACTCGCTACGAGCACTTCGGAGATGTGATCGATCTGGAGCGATCAATTTCGCTAGAAGAGGATGCGGTGAAACTTACACATGATGGGCATCCAGTCAAGCCTTCACGACTAATGCACCTCGGTCGGTCGATTTCAGCTCGCTGCAAGCGCTTTAGAGGCATCGTCGACCTGAAGAGATTAATTTCTCTGCTTGAGGATGCAATGCAATTCATTCCTGATGGGCATCCAGACAAGCATACATTGCTAAACAACCTTGGCGACTCGTTCTCCACTCGCTATCAGCACTTCGGAGATGTCAGCGACCTGGAGAGATCGATTTCACTCAGAGAGGATGCAGTGGAATTAACTCCCGACGGGCATCGAGCCAAGCCTTCACGGCTGAACAACCTTGGCGACTCATTCTCCACTCGCTACGAACACTTCGGAGATCTCACTGACTTGGAGAGATCGATTTCCTTGTTCAAGGATGCACTGCAATTCGCTCCTGATGGTGATCCAAACAAGCATGTATGGCCAAACAACCTTGGCTACTCATTGTCGGCTCGCTACGAGCGCTTTGGGGACGCCGTCGATCTGAAGAGATCAATTTCTTTGTTCGAAGATGCAGTGCAACTCACTCCTGATGGACATCCAAACAAGCCTACATTGCTAAGTAACCTTGGCGACTCGTTTTCCACTCGCTATCAGCGGTTTGGAGACGTCACAGACTTGGAGAGATCGATTTCACTAAGAAAAAATGCAGTGCAATTCACTCCTGATGGGCATCCAGACAATCCGTTACGTCTACATAACCTTGGCGACTCGTTGTCCACTCGCTAAAAGCGATTCGGAGATGTCACTGACCTGGAGAGATCAATTTCGTTAGGAGAGGATGCGATACAACTCACACCTGATGACCATCCAAGGAAGCCTGCATGGCTGAATAACCTAGCTCTTTCGCTTTTGGATCACTTTCAACGCTTCTGCAACCTTTCAAATTCTGACCTTTCCTGGGCCATCTTATATTCCTCTCGAGCGGCTCGCTCCCCCACGGGTTCATCCGTACGGCGTTTTAATGCATCCCAAATTTGGATCCAGTGTGCTCGCCTTCTCGGACGTGACGACCAGTCTATTCTGGATGCATGCACGGTTGCTGTCGATCTTCTTCCCCAGTTAGCATGGATGGGGTTGTCTATTAATGATCGTTGCCATCAACTTCTCCAAGCTGCAGATGGATCGTGCGATACCGCTGCCGCTGCTCTCGAAGCGCATAAGCCTGCACTCGCTATCGAGTGGCTTGAGCGAGGTCGCTCCATTGTGTGGAGTCAGTTTTCACAGCTTCGCACTCCCGCCGACGACCTCCGTTTTGTATATCCCGACCTCGCTGCTCAGTTTGAACGCATATCGCGTGAGCTTGAGCACGCCAGTGTCCGGGACAGAGAGGCTATACTCAACAAGTTCGCTGGCCACTCGGATATCAAGTTCACATCAACGTCCCCGTTCTGGCGCTTTTCCGACACCGGCCCGTGCACAGAGGCAGAGGCAGAGGACGATAGGGCATGAAACCGCTTAAACAACTCCTCGACCTGGAATCGACTCGTGAGCTTGAACTCGACGTGCAAGTCCATCCGACCGGGTCCGAACAGCACACAGCCTTCCTGCGCACCGATACCGTCCAATGCATTCAGAAGACCGCTCAGAGACACGCTATTGCTGGTGCATTGCATATCGGGATTTTTCTGGAGGCCATCGGATGTGTGGGTGGACTCGCGATTGAGACCGTGGTGGAAGGCAGCGTCAATGTTGGAAGGCAGCGTCAATGTCGACGCTCATCCAACGATATTTATACCAAAGGGTATATGTTTCCAACATCGCCGGAAGATAAGCCACTTTCGGCATCCCTCATTCGATTCAATCTGCACTCCAGAAAGGTCAAAATTGGAAGCGCGAATTTGAATGTTCTGTGCTCCTTCTGCAATGCTTGGATCAGCACATACGAACGATATCTCGAATAACACGACGTACTCCACGAAGGTTGCTTGGACAACCAATACATGATCCAATCTGTCAGACAAGCGTCAACAGGCACGAATGGAGTGATCAGAACTATGTGCTGTACCATAGCGGTCATCGTATTCTTCGAAGGTAGCGGTAATGAAGAACACATTGATCAATGCATACCATAGTGACGAAAGAAACCTGCGCGCCATCCCAAAGAGGCCACCGATGATCAATAGGATCACCCAGATGCGCAGAGCGGAGGCGGATAAGAGCATTTTGAAGATGGATGTCAAGGGATCGAGCGGGCCGCGCGGGGCAGACGTCGCATCGGAACCAGTGGTTTCGTTGGTGCCATTGGCGGCGAGCGATGCCAGTTGCTCGACAACTTGCTGCAACGAGGCCATTGAATGTTGCAAGAAGGTTGAGGTGAAGAACGGTCTTCACGCATAACGCATGTTTTTATAGGTACGGTATGGAAGTTGAAACCAATTCTGCGGTGATGGTGGTACGAAGCGAGCCAGGCAACGGAGCTCGGCGAGGACTCTCAATTTCGCATGTGAGTTTGACTCGGGACCGTCGCCAGGTACTAAAGTAACACGAGACTTGAGTTTTGTTTCGTGCGAGGACATTTCAACCAACACTGCGATCAACTTTACGCTAAAACTCGTCTCTCTTCGTCCGCGTACGTGGCTCAAGTACATCGACCCTCAACACACTCTCCACACTCTTCAGCGCCTGCACAGCCTCGTCTAAGCTCTGAGACCCGTCATTTGCGCGAGATACCGTGTATACAAGCACATCCGACAACTCGCCGGCCGGCCTAGTGTACTGGAGGTGGTGCAGAGCTGGATGGGCGCTTGCGAGGTTGGACGGGCTGGAGAGGAATGGTGATGCGGTCGCAAAGGTGATAGCGAGGTTCACAGACGGTGCCTGCATCCCGACGACGGCTAGACCTGACGAAGTGTGAGCCTGATCCGTTGACCACCAATGATCGAGCAACTCCTACTATTGTTACGTGGATTCAGTTTATGGGTGAGTCCACCCGCGCCTATCCACAGGACCACAGCTTTTCCTCATCTCAGTGGCACTATCCTTATCCCAGTACCAGATGCCATCTCCTGCTGCGTTCAAATCCCTCCACGTCTTCGATTTCGACTACGCATACCTGGATAGTGGCCCGCCCGCATCCCCCAACTACACCACATGGGTGTCCCTTCGCGGGTTGGGCTTCAACGGAGGTTCGATCGTCCCCATCTGTTCTCCCAACGGTGAATCGCTGACTCTGACTATCCTCTGGTACAGGGATCTTCGAGAAACTCCTCCCCCTCGCGCACGCGCATAACCTCCGCATCGTCAGCATCTACAGACGGGGCTATCTACCTTCGAGCGGTTTTCAAGACGCCGAATTAGCGGGAATAGGGATCGGAAAGAGGATCGAAGAGGCAGAACCCTTTTTCCGCGCACAGGGCGCTGAAATCGCAACGTTCCTCGCCCACTTTGCGACGCAGGAGCGCATCCCGCCATTGGATCCCAACAGCCCCACATCTGGTGGAATCGTTCTCATCGGCTGGTCTCTCGCAGGTATACACGTGCTGACGGTGTTGGCATATCCGACACGTTACCAGAGGACACTCAGTCGACGCTTCGAAAGTACCTCCATACGATATTATCCCATGGTGAGACCCGCCGTTCAACATTCCTTCACAAACAAGTACTCATGCGCACGTCCTTTCAGATGCCAGCCCAGTCACGCTCGGAATACCCAGCCCGCCCAGACACAACATCGATTTATGTTCGGAGATCGACGATCGCAAACGCTTTGACGTCTTTTTCGACTGGGTGACCGCGCACTATATACACAAAAGTGTCAACTCGGAGAACATCGACGACCTTGAGTTCAACAACCCCTCCCAAGAGGTCCCACGCTCGTTGCACGAGCTTTCCTACGCGCAACGTGCCGAGTACACGAATCTCGAGGCGTTTGCCGGCTGCGACGGAACGTTCTTGTTTTGCGACATCACCGCGTTCGCAGCACTCGCCAAGCGCGCTTTATTCGATAAAGCCCGCGCTGAAAAGTTCTCCCATGTACGCGTGCGGTACATGAGCAGTGGGACGAGCCCGGGGGTGTTGGTATGGGCCATGTGGATGTTCCGCAAGTGTGTGGAAGATCCTCCGGAGGCGCTGTATGGAAGCGGTGCGGAAAAGGCAAGGGATATCAAGTTTGTAACGCAGACGGAAGGCAACCACTTTATCTTTTGGGAAGACCCAGAGAAGGCCATTGAGCAATATAGCGTCGCCATCAATTTGTAAATTCTACGCTTGTACATGCATCCTAGAATTTCGTATGATAGATTACCACATTCCTCAGGACTCCAGTATGTTGATGACTTTACATACTTAGCTATCGGCGGTGAACACGCGCAGCGCGTTCCTTAGACAAGGCGCATCGTTGATATCGAAAACGTTGAAGCAGTGTTTGAAGTGCCACTGGCGTGCCAGTGAGTCGTTGATATGGGAACTTTGGTGTACTTCACAAGCTGGTTCTTGGTACATGATTGAATGCTGGTAGTGATCGTGTCTGTGCTCGATGATCACCCGGATAGGCAAAATAATCGTTCCTAGTTCCGTACTATAGAATAGACAGATCCGTATGATTGACGTATGTATGCAGTTACTGTACATTGCACAAGGAAGACACCAAACAACCAAGAAAGAAAGAGGAATCTACCCAACTCACGCCCCCTTCTCCTGGCCTCGCCTCTCCGACGCCTCCTTCTCCACCCACGTCTCGATATCCGCCACAGCAGCAAACGGACTCGTCTTGTGCATCATCAAAAAGCCCTGGAGACTCGCCATCGACAGCTGCCGCTCAGGTAGGGCGAGCGAAAACTGGGCAGCGAGCGCATCGATACGGCCACGCGAGAGCTTTGGTGCGCGTCCGCTGTGCACAACGCCGACGTAGGATGGTTTCGGTTCTGGAGTGTCGCTTGGACTCGAGTTCTCCTCGGTCTTTTCAGAGAGGGAGGAGGGAAGTGATGCCGGCGAAGAGGTGGGTGAGGCGTCGTGAGGCGTTTGGGTTTGAGACTTCGACTCGGACAAATCAATGAGGTCTCCCGCGCGGGGTTGCTCGTCCTTGTCCACGTCCGCATCGACGTGCCCGTTCTCGCGTTTTTCTGACGTCGCGTATTTGTTCTCCGTGCTCTGCCCAGAGGCAGAGGATGAGGGGGCGTAAAACCGCTTGAAGAGCTCCTCAGCCTGGAATCGACTCGCGAGCTTAAACTCAATGTGCAAATCCATCCGACCGGGTCGACACAGCGCTGGATCGAGCGAGCTGTACTTGTTCGTCGTTGCGAACAGCACCCGGCCTTCCTGCGCACCGATACCGTCCAGCGCATTCAGGAGACCACTAAGGGACACGCGGTTCCCGCTGGGTGCGGGGGGACCGGTCTGTTGCATGTCAGGATTTTGCTGGGGGTCGTCGGACGTTTGAGGGGGCTCGCGATTAAGACCGTGGTGGAAGGCAGCGTCAATGTCTTCCATGAGTGCAATGCATCTCTCGGGGAGAGCTGAAATGAGCTCGGAAAGACCTGTGTCATCCAATCCGGAGCGGGAAAGTGAGACAATGTACACGTTCAGACCCAGCTCTCCTGCTATACTGTGGATGAGGGATGTCTTGCCAGATCCGGGGGCACCATACTAGAAAGCATGGTGAGCATCCAACTGAACACACAATCAAGGGCACGAACAAGTAGATATCCACGGCGGAAGGGAATACCTCGCTCTGCGTACCACTGCTTGCTGCGAAGGAAATCCTGCACGTCCTCGACAACAAGCTCCGTGATGCCTGGATCTAGGATAATAGAGTTGAGTGGCCGCTTGGGACGCGTAGCGAGTTCCTTCCAGCCGTTAGAGCTTCCAACGAAACATAGTTAGTAGGCGTATCCAATGCTTTGATTCGAATGATAGACTACTATACCTGTTATATCTATCCGAAATAAAAATGGTTATCTTGTCCTTTTGAGCCTCAATGTACCCGTTCTTGGCGTCCTCGAGGATCTTTGCCAGAATTCCATGATCGCGGGTCATGATACTGGGACGAGTCAGCAAAGCTTGGGCTATGCTATCATGCAGTACCCACCTTATGGTGAGCCTTTCTCTAGTAGACCATCCTCCATGGTGAGACTCAATAGAACGAGTGACACCCATCCAGCGATATTTATACCAAAGGGTATATGATTCCGACACCGCCGGAAGATAAGTCACTTTCCGCGAGTCGGCATCCGATTCCTCGTTTGATTCAATCTGCACCGCATGAAGGTCAAAATTGGAAGTGCTAATTTGAACGTTCCGTGCTCCTTCTGCAGAATTTCTCGAATCAGTCCATACGAACGATACCTCGGACAGCACGACGTACTCCACGAAGGTTGCTTGGACAACCAATACATGATCCATTCTGTCAGACAAGTGTTAATATGTACGAACGGAATGATCAGAACCCAAGTGCCGTACGGTAGCTGGCATCGTCTTCCTCGAAGACGGCGGTAATGAAGAACGCATTGATCAATGCATACCATAGCGACGAAAGCAACCTGCGGGCCGTCTCAAAGAGGCTACCGATGGCCAATAGGATTGCCCAGTCGCGGAGAGCGGAGGCGGAGAAGAGCATCTTGAAGATGGATGTCATAAAATCGAGTGGCCCGCGCGGGGCAGACATCGTAATAGACGTCGCATCGGGACCGGTGGTTTCGTTGGTGCCCTTTGCGGCGAGCAATGCCAGCTGCTCGACGACTTGCTGCAACGAGGCCATTTGCAAGAGGGCTGAGGTGAAGAACCGTCTTCACGCACAACGCGTGTTTTTATAGCTACGACAAGAGTCACATCACGGCCTGATTGAAGCCGGCTTAAGGGTTGCTGTGTTCAATTCTACCTGTCAAATAGGATGAATCATACCGTGTACGACTCGAGTCACTTTCTATTCCACAAGACACGGTTGTGTTGACTAAGTGGACTGGTCAATTCAATTGAACCTGTCCATAACAAGCGCCCACTGTCACCACGTGTGAATCTTTGTTCCTTCCGAACAACGATGACCAACAGAATTTCGCTGGACCTGACGCATGTCCAATGTGAGGCCTGAATGTTGTCGTCCAACCACCGAGCGCTGACGGGCTATTTACAGACGATGCTTCCTCAGACACCTCCTTCGTCTTGGCACTCTTGACATTGAGCCCCATTCTTCTCATGGTGCGTGTAGCAGCACCATCTCACCCTACAGTCGCACACGAACAGACCAGACTCGCAACTAGCCCGCGTATGCAGCCCTCTCCGTACAGACCCGCGAGCTCACCATCATCAACATGTGGGCAGGCCAATTCCTTTCGGAAGCGCTGAATTGGATATTGAAGCACATCGTCAAGGAAGGACGCCCAAAAGGTACCTATCTAATCCCTTCCCTCGGACAACCGATGCCCGAGCGCTGAATCGCTCTGAATCTAGGGAGTAACACCCACCTGAACGGATATGGCTTCCCGTCGTCACACAGCCAAAACATGGGTTATTTCGGTGCATTCCTGGTCTGCCACATGTACTTCCGCCATCGGTTTGCCTCTTGCGGGTATCCCCTGCTCGATCAGGCATTCAGATCCACTGTCTATCTCGCCATCGTTTCATGGGTCGCACTTGTTGCCTACTCGAGGTACGTCAGGATCCATGCGAGACCACTCTGTGGATGTGACACCAACTCATTAGATTGAACTTGTTGTACCACACACCGCATCAGGTGATATGGGGACTTGGCATTGGCATCAGCCATGGTGTGGTACATTACGTGCTGACCGAACTGCTTCCCTACACGCGTCCACTCTCGGTGTTTGGATGGGCCCGCGCCGCTATCCTTGCACATCCTGTGGTGGTTTGGATGCAGATAAGAGACGGATGGGCGATATGGGCTGACGGTGGCAGGGAGACGGAATGGAAGCGTTGGAAGACGGCGTATGATGAGCGGACACGCGTCTTGCAAAAACGCGTTAATTGACAAGCGGGTCACTATACCACGATCATTGCGGAGGTGGGTTTACTTTGATCCGATGCTGTAGAGGTAGACGCCCGCCACAATAATGCACTACTCGAGTACGCTCTAGACTCTGAGTTGCCATTACCCACACTGCTCGACCATGCTCGCACACACGCCTGGTTGCGCCTCTTCTCTACATGTTTCGAGGCACTTGGCGATGCTTGCATGTGCCATTTAACCACATCCAGAGGCACACTATGTCTATCTCTACATTCCCGGAATCTCGCATTCCCATTCTGAGTTCTATCCCAGAATACAGGGCATGGAGACAAGTTGCCTTTGATCAAAAGAAAACAGTTGGCTTCGTGCCCACTATGGGAGCCCTTCACGACGGCCACCTCTCTCTCGGTCAGGCTTGCAGCCCCGAGGCCCACCCATGTGCTCACTCGTCTAACACACAGTCCGCAGATCACTTCACGAAAACGACCTGACGGTCGTCTCGATCTTTGTCAACCCTGCCCAGTTTG
This sequence comes from Imleria badia, assembly GCA_015039435.1. Classification (NCBI taxonomy): domain Eukaryota; kingdom Fungi; phylum Basidiomycota; class Agaricomycetes; order Boletales; family Boletaceae; genus Imleria; species Imleria badia. Next base: position 55,130 of record MU130827.1, read on the forward strand.
CACCCCACGAAGATCTGGGCACCTATCCGCGCACGCTCCCGCAGGATCTCGAACGGCTGGCACAACAGCAAGTGACCGTCTTGGGCGACGTCTACACGCCCTCTGCGGTGTTCTTACCCGGCGTTCAGGACATGTATCCCTCTGGGATACACCAGGACGTCACGATGCAGAAGGGCACGTTCGTCGAAGTCAAGGGGTACAGTCATCAAATGGAAGGCGCCAGCCGACCCCACTTTTTCAGAGGCGTCGCGACGGTCGTCACCAAACTCTTCAACGTCGTTCAAGTGCGTCTGCATCTCATCCCTTTTGTTGATCGTGCCTGACACGACCCGCCAGCCGACGAACGCGTATTTCGGTCAAAAAGACATCCAGCAGGCGTTGTTGCTCCGTCGCATGTGCCGAGACCTGCTCCTTGCACACCCTGATCCGGACCACGTACACATCGTCCCGACGCTGCGCGATCCAGTCGATGGCCTGGCGCTGTCGTCGAGGAATGCGTATCTGTCTGCGGAAGAGCGTTCGGTTGCGAATACGCTCTACAAAGCACTGCAAGTGGCCGAGTCGGGGTGGTTGGCGGGGGAGACCAAGGATGCGTGTATACGTGCGGCCGAGGTTCTGGTGGCGGGCGCGGTTAGAGAAGCTGCTTCGACGGGAATCAAGATGAAGCTAGACTATATCGGGATGAATGACCCGAATAGCTTTGAGGTCTTGGGGGGTCAGTCGCAGAGGGAGTCCGTTGGTGGTGAACCTGTGATACTGAGTGGCGCCGTTTGGGTTGGGAAAACGAGGCTGATTGACAATGTCCTCGTCGGTGAGCTTGGGCGTGCTGTTCGGTAGAAATCAATATCATATTGTACACTACTAGTAGGGCAGTGTCGTAGTACTTCTGCCCACTCCTTGAAACGATGACCCGAGCTGCTTTCCGATGCTTATCAGCGCGGTTGGATAATTTTGAGACCATCTGCCCGCGCTCCCTAGTCCTCGTCACACCCTCTCGACTACTTTCTGCGGGATTGCACCAACCCTCCACGGAAGATTTGGTGGGCTTCTGCAGATGCCGTCAGGGTGGTTTTCCGGAGAGGAATGGTAACATACGAAACTGCTAGGTGGTGTCAATGGGCTACTGGGAAACAGGGGGTGTAGGATTGAACAGGCGGACAGTGGTGACATTGACGCTGTGAGAGTTCGTATGACGTCGATGAGGCTTGCGGGGATGGCGGCGACGAAAGCTGGCCCGTGTGGAGTGGCCTGACGGCAACTGCAGAGCTGAGAAATCACGTGGTGGCCGACATGTAGCCGTCAACGTAAAAATATGATCTTCAACGTCTTGCGCCCAGTCGAGATTGGTAGCCGTGTTCGGTACAATAGGAACGTCAGTGCAACGAAATGGTCTTGCATAGGGTGGGTATGATATCGCTCGCCGCACTGCGTCGTTTTCGGTGATTGCGGGTGAGTGTCATAGTGGTGTCACCTTCAGGCAGCGAGGGACTGTCATGTGTCGTTTGCGCTGTCCATAGGGGTGAGTGGGCGGGATATGGTGCATCCGTCTGACACGCGATGGTAGCTTAGGTGGGTGATGGTGGTATAGCATCCGTTTAGCATGCGAGGCAGCGCGTCTGTACTCGCAGCAAAAAAGAGCGGAGTGGCGGTGGGGGTGTCTGGCACGCATGGGTGGCGAGTGACCAGTGTGGCCCAGCTGCTAATCAAGTGCGTTGAACCAGTCAGTGGTCCATGGGTCGTCGAAAAAAAATCAAATTACCCGGTGAGCGGTTGAAAGGTGTTGGGTGTACTGTACACATGATTTGAGCCAATCATCGATTTCGGCAGCGCTGCAGGGTTAGCCATCGAGTGAGGGAATCATGGCATATGCTGGAAGGGGCTGAAAGCACGATGAAAGAAGTTGAAGATGACGGACGGAGATGTGAATGCAGAGATGCAGATTCAGAGAAACACAGAAGAGAGAAATTGCGGGCGATCGAATCTCGCTCTTGTCACCAGATGGAGGACGGCGCGTGACAGTCACGTCTGTTCGGATGTCAGATCTTCAGATGCGATCGAGATTGATGATCTCAGTCTAAGATGTGACTATGTCACGCGTCACGCGTCACAGGTTGGCTAGTTACATTGGGCTCAAGACTCAATTAGCTGCTACTAGGAGTCCGTATCAATAATATTAATGGAGACGGCAAAGAAATTTGGCCTTGTTCACATAGCCCATGTGACTGAGAATACATCATGCGATTCGTGTGGACTTGTGGAAAGTGCCGCAGTGTTGGACCGAACCGAGCCTCATGGCAAACCAATCTTAGATCTTGGTATCTATATAACTTAGGTCCGGTGCACGCTGTGTACTGCGCTGTTCGTTATGAAGTCCCCCCCCCCTTCAACTCGATTCAAGCTACTCCCTGGGGAAGAACTACCTGCTGTACTACGATACCCTCAGCCCCCTTATTACTACGCCCAGCAGTTGGAGCTTGCAGGACCGCCCAAACATGATTCCCTGCCGAGGGCGATATCTGTCGCGGTAGGTCCTCTGTTTGGGAACAAGCAACAATGATCAATATTATGTGACCAAGCTGTCGCGGACCTGCAGCATGATCGTATTTTGAAGGAGTTCAAGGAAGTTCTAGAGGAAAAAATGCTGCTGGTGAAGCTACTTCTTCGCACCCAACAAACTTATGAAGAGCGTGAGCTGCGTCTACGTGGCTATCTGAGCCAGGAAGACATCGAACGCTTGGTATCCGAACAGTATCCGATAATGCCGCATGCTGCCGCTGTTGCAAAATACTTCCAAACTGTTCATAAATTGGGGTTGTTTTCTTTCAACCCCTCCCATGTAGGTTTCTTATGACAGCATTGTTTTTCTTCTGCTAAGGACAGTTCAGGTGTAAATGCATGCCCTTTCATAACTCTTATGCAGTCTATCTGCCAGCGTAGTCCCTCGAATCCGTGTACTATGAACTCGAACTAACATGTAGTCCATTGTGTCGTTATGGAATTATTCCCTTCCCGAGTTCCTTGGTTTCTACTAGTAAGTAAGGATTAATCCTGGACAGCGTGAATTTCCCGTTTGTCGAAATGTACTTTTTCATGGAAATGAGTTAGTATATACGAGTCCTGAGGGTATTTCACACTAACCAGTGGCTGTGTATACCCCATCCTTCTCCTTGCAACGATGTCGAGAATAAGGCTAAGTACTGGGACGCTGCCTTCACCACAGTTGGAGCGGCTGGAAACGTCGCATCCATTCGTCCAGCAAGTCTGCCCTTTCGATGCCTCTCCGAGATCCTCGTTTCATTCTCGGGACAGATCGACCTCGTCTTCCCATCGCGTACCGCACAAGACCACACCTTCTCGTCCCTAAAAATGACCTACTCGACGGCCCAGTTCACCCTCTCTGAGCTCTATGAGTATGCCTCCCGCCTTCCGATCCCAGACGTGTCAGTCCCAAACAAGTCTTGGTCCATACCACGCTGACGCAATGACTGGTTCATCTCTCGATCTCTGATCAGACCTTTTAAAGCCGTTCCTATACAATGCGACGCAGCTGACACGTGGTGTATCGACCCACGGGGCGTCCTTACCCTCTGCGTCTCGAAAGATCTCTATGAACAGCTTGGATTGGTGGGTAAAGCAATCCCGTTCAAGGGGTGTCCAGAACAATACGGTGCGTCGTTTTCCCACTTCCTGCATCCCACGACGTGGACGTGCTTGGTGCAGTGATCCGCATACCGCTGAAGCGCGACACGACAAGCGTTGCGGTGCAGGCGCGTCAGAGGGCCGCGTTGGGTATTTGGGACTGTATGAGGGAAGTGCAAGGACTTTGGCGGTGGCGCGTTGCGTACGTGGGTGTGTTGTGTTCTCTTTAGGTTCTGCTCCTCTCTCTTTTACGCGTTGGTATCGCAGGTCCATCGATATCCGCCTTCACGTCGGGGTCTATGGCCGACCCCGAGGCGTACGCGGTAACGGACGTGACCGCACGCGTCCGACGCGAGACAGACGTGTACGTCTCCCACATCGGCGACCTCGTCCAATCCACCACCGAATCCCCAGAGGACCATCAAGACCACCTCGAAGCGCTCTTTGAATGGGTTGGCATGGGGTGCCTAGGCGCACAAAGGCCAGTCCACGCCCTTCCAACCGTGACTGACTCGCACTGACGTAGTATCGCCCCTCGACGCACAGACTACACGCCAACGATCGCGTCGACCCGTACGTGGCCGTGTATGAAGCGCCCTCGCCAGCTTCGATCGACGATGTCACGTATATGCGCTGGAATGGCTTGATGGACGACACCTTTGTCCGATCCGTGATCGACACCGCCGTGTACGCCTCCCTTTTTTCTTCTTCACGGTGCCCGCCATGTGGATGGCTCATGTGCGTGTCTGACATAGGTCGACCGTGTCGACGGCACCGTCTAGCAGAGATAACAGTCCCTTTATCTCGATCACGCTGCATTCTAATCTTGGGACGCCCGTGTCGTATCTGCCAGACTCCCCGACTAAAGAACCGCCCCCAAGGGTACCTGGTCCAGAAGCAGAGGATACCGTATGCTTGGTGCTATCCAAGTCGTCGGACAAGTCCACGTGGGCGATGGCTCAGAGCATTGGCAAATGGGACGCGCGATGGGGTTGACCACAGCGAAAGTGTACAGATTGGAAAGCGATGAGATTCCAGAAGCGTGCTCTAACTAAGCCAGTCTAATCTAGTCACTTGTCGCACCACAATAACTATAGAAAGCACATGATGGTACAGCAAAGCAGGCGTCGTGGTGCTTTGCGCGGTCATTGTAAATGGGATGCATAAGTGAGCGGATTAGATCCGGGTAGAAGAATATAAATGACGGTAGATGCGTACGAAATGTCCCTCAAAACCCAAAGTAGACAGGTGGAAAGATGAAAAGATGGAGCTTTGAGAGGAATGAGTAGAGAGGTGTGTATGACATCACTAACACAAAAACTGTCAGTGTTGCTTGTCGAACGCCTTAGGGCATGGTGAGGGACAGGAACTGTGTGGCCTCGTACCCACACGGGCCTACTGCATGCCAGTGGGAACACACGTAGTCTGGACAACCCGAAAGGGTCCAGCTCTGCCGCCGATGGCCCGTGGGAGCATACCCTTTGTGGTCACTGCTGATTCCTCGAGATAACCTTACTCCCTACCACCATCACCCACTCTCAGCAACCAGCTCCATCCAAGGTCACCAGCTCCCTGGTTCACTCCTCCATTGGTTGTGGCTGGTAGTTTCCTACTACTAGTAAACAGCCCTGGAAGGGCAGCAGTTGGGTAGCCCCCTGATGAGAGCTTTTGCAGGCACAAAACTGCTGCCACCCTGCCCCTTTACCTGTCACTGAGCACACTGTATCCTTGTGAGTCCAGCCCTGATTAGGAGAGGGACACCTGGCAGGTTGGCCTCTCCCTCACACACTGACCTACAACCAGGAAGGCCTTGGTTGTCCCACATGGATGTTACATAGCTGAATAATTGTCTGTTAGGGATTATATTCGTTAGGCAGCTGTTTTGGTTGTTTTGACCACATTGGAGATTATGAGAGCTCGGGGACAGTAGTCTTAAGGATTGTCCATTTTTTTGACTAGATCTTGATACAAGGGCATTTCCATTGAAAGCATTGGCATGAGTTCCACAGATAGTGCTTCTTCAAGTTGCACTGTGGCTTGCACATGCAGTAGAGTTTGGACGAAGTGGTAAGTTATAACCCCAAGGAGCCAACCAGAGGGGCCCATATGCATTTCAGGCGCATAAGATACTCACCAAGTTCATTTGTGATGTGTGGATAGTATCCTCAACTTGGAATAGGTTCATTGCAGAAGGATGACTCAAGAGGTGAGGATCGAAAGGCGAATCGAGTCATTCGGCTGAAAGGAAAATGTGTCGTCTAAGGCCTTGCTCTTACATGCTGACTCGCATGATTCCATTGTTTCGAATACTAGCAAGGAGCGCCTGAAGGGGTGCTGTCAATAATCGTGAATGCTGTACTCATGATACAACAGCCAAGAACACTTTGCATGTCTGCTGGTGTGGCTGTTTGACTCAGACGTGCCAAGCTGGGATAAGCTTTAGTTAGGCGAGGCCAGGCCCTGAGTAACATGAACATTTACGATGACGACCACCACCTCGTCCTCGTCCACACCAAGTAATACTCCCTGGCATCCGATGCCGCCAGCCTCTGCAGACCTGGCGACCACATGGGCCTTCCTCGAGGAGGGTGTGGATCACATCATGACCAAGTTCCTGACCGGCGTCTCGTACTCAAAGTACATGAGCCTCTACACCGTAATATACAACTACTGTACATCCTCGCACATGCACGGCGCAACCGACAGCCGTGGCGCCGTGGGTGCTAGAAACCGCAGTGAGTAGGATTCCATGCCCTCTCCTCACAGTAGGAAGATGCCCTTTCCGACAGCGACGATGCCCGAGCTGATCACGTCAATGTAGCTGGGGCCACTTTGATGGGCTCTGATTTATATAATAACCTCATTCAATATTTTGTTACACATACCAAGGGTCTCAAGGAGGTGAGGGTCCTTATCTTTCCGTTTACCCTAACCTGATGGGGAGCCACAGCGATCGGACGCTCTGCACGACGAGGCCCTCCTAAGATATTACGCTCGCGAGTGGGATAGATACACAATAGGAGCGAGTTACGTCAACCGATCGTTCAGCTTTCTCAATCGTCACTGGATCCAGCGCGAACGGGACGAAGGTCGAAAGGGAGTCTATCCTGTTTATATAGTGCGTCACTCACTTGTTTGTTTCTCTATGGCTCCACTACGACGTGTTCGATCTAATCCTGTAGCTCGCTCTCGTCCTGTGGAAATCCAACTTCTTCCTTCCTCTGCAGAGCCAGCATGGAAAGCTGACTGGTGCTATCATCCGACTGATCGACATCCAACGAAACGGCGAGACTATCGATCAGGGCCTCGTCAAGAAAGTCGTTAACTCTTTGGTTACTCTGGGCCTGGACAAAACTGATATCAACTCCCCCTCCCTTGATGTCTATAAGGAGCACCTGGAATTATTTTTACTCGAGGCAACCGAAAAGTACTATCAGCAGGAATCTCAAGCATTCCTTGCGGAGAGAAGTGTCTCTGACTACCTCAAGAAAGCTGAAGAGCGTCTCAGGGAGGAGGAGGAGCGTGTAGACCGTTATCTCAACACGGAAACCCGAGAACAACTCATCAACAAATGCGAGCACGTTCTTATTCGACAACGTTTGCAGTTTATATGGGAGAGTTTCCAAAATCTACTTGATTCCGATGAATATGTGCAACGAATGTATGCGCTACTATCTCGGATTCCTGAGGGGTTGGGGCTCCTAAGGGAGAGGTTTGAGGAGCACGTCAAGATGGCCGGGTTGAAAGCAGTTTCAAGGTTGGTCGAAGAGGGTTCGGAAGGTGCCAACAACCTGGATCCCAAAGAATATGTCGATGCTTTATTGGAGGTCCATCGTAAGGCCTCGGAGACGGTGACGCACTACTTCAAGTTAGAAGCAGGATTCGTTGCCGGTCTTCATACGGCTTGCAGGCAGTTCGTCAACCGTAATGTGGCGACGGGAATGTCAACAACGAAATCGCCAGAGTTGCTCGCTGAGTACACTGATATGCTGTTGAGAAAGAACAACAAGATGGCGGAGGAAGAAGATCTCGAGAGTGCCTTCAATGGCGTTGTAAATCCTTTGCAATCCTTTTCTTCGCTTCGTCTATTGATGATGCGTTGTAGATAATTCTTTTCAAGTATATTGAAGACAAGGACGTCTTTCAGACTTTCTACGCCACCAAGCTGTCGAAACGACTCATTCATGGTGTGTCTGCGTCGGACGAGAGCGAAGCCTGCATGATATCCAAGTTGAAGGAGGCTTGCGGTTTTGAGTATACCAACAAACTGCAACGCATATTCACTGGCATGTCCTCATGTCATTCACTGTCGTTTTGGTGGTGACGCGGCGCTGGCAGACATAACTTTGAGCAAAGACTTGACTGTTCAATTCAGAGAGCAGATGCAGCAGAATCGCGACCACATGGAGATCAACTTTAGCGTCATGGTACTCGGTACCAACTTCTGGCCTCTCAATGCACCTAACAGCGACTTTATCATCCCAGCCGAGATTCTACACACGTACGGCCGGTTTTCCAAGTTCTACCGGACAAAGTATCTGAACAGGAAGCTCACCTGGTTATGGAATTACTCTCAGAACGAACTGCGAACAAACTATCTCAACCAGAAGTACATTCTGATAACGAGTTCGTACCAGATGGCGGTGTTGTTACAGTACAACAACCAAGACACGTTATCGTTAAAGGAGCTCGTGATGGCCACTGCGATCAGCAAAGATATCTTGGTTCAGGTGTTGTCGCCTCTTGTGAAAGCCAATATTCTCGTCAATGATGAGACAGATCAGTATAATTTGAACCCTAGTACGGGCCTGAACTCATCTTTCCCCTTCCTTGCTTACCACTGTACGCAGATTTCAAGACCAAGAAGATCCGTATCAACCTGAACCAACCAATGAAGCATGACGTGAAGGCGGAAACATCCAAAGTCCTTGAAGATCGCAAATATGTGATTCAAGCGACCATTGTCCGGTATGCACGTGTCTTTCCGCAATGTTGATGTGCTATTCACTTGTCGTTGAGCATCATGAAGGCACGTAAGACGATGAAGATCCAACCTTTGATAGAGGAAGTTATCTTGCAGATCTCGCAGAGGTTTGCTCCCAAGATCCCCGACATCAAGAAGGTAGGTGGCTCTGTTGCGTGACCTGTTTAAGCTGACGTGATTACCGATAGGCGATTCACTCGCTGCTTGAAAAACAGTACATCGAGCGAGTGGAAGGTACAATGGACGAGTTCGCGTATGTTGCATAGCCCAAGATGCAATGAACATTTTTGCTTGGAATGGTCCCCTTTTTTTCTTGTACTCTGTGGATCATCCGTTACAGTACGTCCAGCGTGTGTACATTACGTATTAACTTGTCCAATATTTCTGGTGTGATCTCCTCAGCTACCCGAACGGTGATCAGACTTTCCGCAGCGACCCTCTTGTATACTGCCCCAAGGCTGCGGTCAGGGGTAAGCAGCAGCGCACCGAACGGGCGTGTCAGTCGCGCAATGACTTGCAGGGCTAGCATCTGCATTTCCATCGGCGATAGTGACGAAGGGGGTTGGAGAGATTCTGTATGTGAATGGCGTCGGGGACGTGGTTTGTCTGAAAGGGGCCACGGAGAGACTGTGTCTTGAGGGAATGCGGAGGGACTGGCGACTGACGCCTCGGCTATCAAAGGAAAATGGTTGGCAGTATTCTCTTTGGGTACCATGTCTGCTACACTTCCAACAGGCTGTTGGTCGAGAAGAAAGTCGATCCAAGGGTGAACAAGGAACAGACGATCAAATCGAGAGAGATCCTCCTCACTCGTGATCGTCACGACCCCAAGCAAAGATGCCTGTGCACGGAAGACATGAGTGGAGGTGCTCTGAAGAGGTCCGAGTTTGAATTTAATGCACGGAAGTTTCATCCGTTGTCCTGCGAACAATGGCGCAGGGAGCTGACGAAGTTCCTCGTAGAACTTCATGGTCGAGGTGGAATTACGAAAAGGGCGCTGCAACCTGGTTGTAATCTGATCCATTTCAGCATGTTCCAGGGCCGGCGGGATGTGCGTTGTCGGCCGTTGGTTGAACACAATGATTTCAGCTGGGAGGCAGCTATTAAAGCCGCCAGATCGTCCTGTCCATGCAAGGATACTTGTATCTCCGGAGCTCGTGAGAAGTTGTCCCAAGAATCGCCCGAGTGCCTGGTCCGCCTCGCCATATACAACCGGTAAGGACATCGAGAATATTCCAAGTAACGAGTAAGCTGCATCCTCGACCCGTGTCGTTTGGCGTGTTGAAGCTAGACAAAGCTTCTCACGTATATCATGCAAGCCCGGTCGGAGCGCCATCAAGAATCGGGCTGACACACCCGTTGCCTCCTCCATTTCCGAGATGATCTCGGGCGACTCCTTGTGGTTGGGAATGTCAAGGTTTAGGTACGGTTTCCAGTCTTCGGTGTAAAATCGGACGACCTTGGAAGCATGATATTCCTGTAATGTCCAAGCTCGGGTATTCCAAATGCACCGCACCAGATCACCGCGCTTCGACGGAGAGCGGACGCCACGGAGAAATACGATCGTCACTGCGGAACCATCATACCACTTGAACATCGAGACCAGGGCCTCTTGGAGCACGACGTGATCTGCTTTGTTGATGCAGCAAGTATCACTCCATGCCCAATGGAACCCGGCATCCCGTACGATCTTGCAGAACATTTGAAGCTTGTCGTGAGTGAGAGACTCCTCGAGATCGTACACCACGATGCGTGTGACTTTCTCGAACAGTGGTTCGTTGCCTTCCCACTTGTGCGAAAACGTGGCGTATCGGAAGTACTCTGTAACTTCACGCTCAATGCGGGCATGATCAGTGTGTGTGGTCATGGAGGAGATCAACTCCCGAAAGATTGGTTGTGATTCAAATGAGTGGTCTTGTTCAGACCTGTCGAGGAGACGGCCGGAGTGGGTGTTAATGAGGACCAGTGGGCATTTACGAGTGGCGTTCTTAATGGACGCGCGAATGGCCGCCTTCGTCTCATCTGGATTTACATAATCGCCAAGACGCTCTAGGACACAAGATCAATAGACAGACACAGCACGATGCCAATGTACTCACTACGAATTTCTGGATCGGGCGACCGCAATATCTTCAAAAGCATCAACTCGAACGTCCTTATGGCGTCGTCATAACGTCCTGCCCTGTGTAAAGCTACGTGCTTCCTCTCGTAGCCCCATGGAGACGATGGATCGCCCGAGATCACCTATGATCCCGGGTCAACTAGATTGGGCGCACTCAAGACAGAAATGACGTACGTGATTCGCATCATCTATAACGTCCTCCCATAACTCCTTTGCCATATATACATTGCTTCGCTTCATGAATACATCTTGTTGGATGACTGGATCGAGAGACAATGCAATTGAATATTGAGCAATGGCTTCATCGTGCCGTTGGGCGTCCGCTGCAATGTCTCCGAGTTGTTCCAGCCTTTTAGCACAACGCTGCGTGAAGTCTGAAGGAGACCAATCATGTAAACGAAGCCTGTGGATGGTTGACTGCTCACCTTCAGTCCAGTTCGCCCGCTCTCCATGCATGCTTGTCTCTCTAGCCAATTCGCTGTTCATTTGGTGGAAACACTCGATTGCATCCGCTATGTGATTGGTCGTTTCGAGATGGTCGCAGAGAGCCCGATAAATCATGAACCTCGGGGGTGTCAACTCCAGACCACAGAGCGTCAAGACAACGAAGAGCACCAGAACAAACAGGTGCAGAGTTACTCACATTGGGAGCCGCAGACAAGGCAACTTTCCAGGAGCTCCCTGTCAAATTTAATTTTGCCCACTCCCTCAAGAGCAGTACGCGGGATGGTGAATGGAGGGTTGTGTCGACACTGCTCTCGGGGGTGGAAAGATATCGTTGCAAGAAATCTGTGGCGGAATGTCAAATGTATAGGACATAGGAACAGGGCGACATTACTTACCAGAAACCCAGTTAATGATAGGTCCAGTCATATGGACGTCGTCGTCGATGATATTTACCATATCCAGTAGAGACTCGCCTGCCTCCTTGATGCGACCGGCGGCATATAAATCTTCACAAGAGCGCTGTTGGATGGTGATGTCTGCATGATGACTTGAATTCTGAGATAAAGGCGTTGTTGCATTCGATAATGCTTCTGTGTTCACGGGTTGATTGAGTTGCCAAGGATGGAGTGCAGCGTCGTCGATCTGAATATCTGGTTCCTGGGATGTGGAGTGTAGACGAGTCAAAGTGAATTCATCCTATGGAAAAATGACTTCATATACCCCACTATCCAACGAGACGATACTTACGGTAATGCGAGATATCTGATTGAAAGTAATGTTCCCGGCCATCCCAACAATTGCCAAAAACCGGTCATCTGGAGAGAATACGATCAAACAGATGTCTTGAGGGTATTGGATGAGAGCAAGCTGGGTGTGTGTCGCCGTGTCCCAAAGTGTGACGGAACGTTTGGTAGAGTATGCGATGAATTCCCCATGCTTCGGTAGGGCAATGCATGAGAATCCGTCGCTTTCGGGTACTGCCCATTTGGAGACTGCTGACCCTGTGGATGCTTCAAATGCCTTGATTTTACTGTCGGATAGGACGAAGAGGTGGTAGTTGAACCAGAGTAGACCAGTGTTATACCACGGGTGCACTGTTACATTGATGTGCACAAGCAAGCAGGCATCGTTGCTGTCCCAAACTCGAACGGAATCCCAAGTGGCCGTCGCGATTCGATCACCCTGGGGTGAGTATTTCGCTGCTCTCACGCAAACCTCGTGATCGAATGTTTGTACTCGTTCGTGAGTTGAAAAGTCCCAGATGGAGACAGTGTCATCGTTCGATGCTGTGACGAGGTGAGTCGAACTTGAATGGGGCGAGAAATCGATTCCGTTTATCTTCTTATCATCATCCTTGTGCCAGAAGACTTGTTCGTGTGTCTCCGCGTTCCACACAAACACGTCGCCACACTCTGCCCCTGCTGCGATCCATCTACCGTCCCTGGACACAGCGAGACAGTTGACATTCCCGGCTTCCATTCTTGTTAGTTGTTTGCCTTCATACACTCGCCACGCTCGAACTCCATCGCCGCCGATGACGAGATACTCGCCGTTCGCTGAAAAGCTTGCTGCCTGTAACCAGCCACCGACGTTGATTTCAATTGGTTGTTCTTTTCCAACTTGAACGATTATCATCAACGCGCGCTGCGCCTTGTCAGCCTGAGTATACGCACCGGTCCGAGTCATTGTCAATGGCATAGTCGTCAACGGCAGGCTCTACTAGCAGGGCAATGGAGAGAGTTAACGGACAAGGTGCGGTACCTCCATATTGTATACAGGTTGCTCTTTATGGGGGTGGGTAAATGGAGTTCAGAGTCAGACCTTCAAGTTGGTACTTCACAGGGACCACGTGTGAATAGTGTCGGCCCGGGAAAGCTGTGGGTTGCGTTGGACCTGACGTATCTCCTATGTGATGTGAGGTCTGGCACCATCGTAGCGCTGACGGATTATTTACAGACGATGCTTCCTCAGACTCGGACACCCTGGTCTGACACTCTTCATCTTGAGCCCCGTTCTTCTTATGGTGCGTGCAACACCACCATCTCATTCTCAGTCGCATGCGAACACTTATGGTCCGCATATGCCGCCCTCTCTGTACAGACCCGCGAGCTCGCCATCATCAACATGTGGGCAGCCCTCAATTGGATTCTGTGGCACATCGTCAAGGAAGGTACGTATCTGATCTCTTCCCTCGGACGACCGATTGCCGAATCACGTTGAATCTAGAGAGTAACCACCACCTGAACAGATTCCGTCGTCACACAGCTAAAACATGGGCTAATTCGGTGCATTCCTGGTCTGCCACATGCACTTCTGGCGCCTTTGATCAAAAGAAAACAGTCGGCTGTTTGTGTCTGACCCTGAGGCAGACGTGTACGTCCCCCACGTCGGCGACCTCATCCAATTCCTTGACATGGGTCGGCATGACGTGCCTGGGTGCACAAAGGCGAGTCCATACCCCCTTCCAACGCGACTGAGTCGTATCGCCATTGGACGCACAGACTACACGCCAACGATCGCGGCGATCCGTGGCCGTGTATGAAGCACCCTCGCCAGCTTCGATCGACGACGTCGCGCATGTACGCTGGAATGGCTTGATGGACAGCACCTTTGTCCGATCCGTGATCGATGCTGCCGCCTCTTTTCTTCTTGACGCGTGCCCGCCATGTGGATGGCTCATGTGCGTGTCTGACATAGGTCGACCGTGTCGACGGCACCGTCTAGCGGAGATAACAGTCCCTTTATCTCGATCACGCTGCATTCTCGTCCGTGTCGTGCCTGCCAGACTCCCCGACAAAATAAGCGTCACCCAGGGTGCCTGGTGGAGAAGCAGAGAATACCATATACTTGGCACTATCCAAGTCATTGGACAGGTCCACATGGGCAATGGCTCAGAGCACAGCGAAAAATGTACAGATTGGAAAGCGATGAGATTCCAGAAGCGAGCTCTACTAAGCCAGTCTAATCTAGTCACTTGTCGCAACACAATAACTATAGAAAGCACATGATGGTACAGCAAAGCAGGCGTCGTAGTACTTTGCGCGGTCATTGTATATAGGATGGATAAGTGAGCGGATTAGATGTGCGTAGAAGACTATAAATGACGGTAGATGCGTACGAAATGTCCCTCAAGACCCAAAGTAGAGCACAAAGGTGAAAAGGAGGAAAAGATGGAGAATTGAGAGACACACGACGAGTCGGGGTTTAGACAGTTACATCACGGATACGAATGAGTGCAGGGGAGAGGTGTGTGTAAGATGTGCGGGCGTGTGGATTGGTAAAAGGACTGCCAGAAGAGGGGGAAGTGGAGTGAGTTAGGTCGCGCGCCCACGTATAGAGTCTGGGAGTGCTCGCGGGTGGGGGAGACATGGAGAAATAGGGGGTCTGACGTGGGGGGGTAGAAGGTGATGGGAGCGCGCGGTCATCGACCGCGGCAGAGCGGCGAGAGATGGCGGGAACTGGGATAGGCGCGCTCGGCGCGGGTACAGGAAGCGACTCGTCACGGTGCGAGTATGAACGATAAGGACCGCCTCGGAACGCAGCCCGCGTCGCAAACTGGCGTCGGGGGTGCGCCCGTGCCGACTCTGTCGTCTGAGACCCCCATCGCGCTTCCCCAGCCAAGGAACGCGGGGTGAGACGGACACGTACGGCAGGCTCGCCGTCGTCTGATATTTCTCTGATGGCATGGAACCCATTTACGACGAGATGAGCGGGATCCTCTGCACCGACAGCGAGCGGACTCTCGTTGTCGCTCAAGCTGCTCTCGGATGAGATCGGGCTGGCGTTACCCATCCGGACGACCAGCATGTCCCGTTCTTCTTCTTCCTCTACATCCTCCCCTCCCGGATTCACGGGCGCGACGGGGTCAACAAAGTCCTCGTACACGGCATTTTCATTGTCAAAGAACTCGTCCGAGTCTGGATCGAACGCGTTGAGATAAGACCAAGTTTCGCAATTGGGGGGCGGTGACGGTTCCCGCACTGCGGGAGTAGTGGTAAAGGTGCGCGAATAAAGCGGTCGACCCATCACGATGGAATTTTCTTTTTTTTGGTTTCCTTTTTCCTTTTCTTTTTGGCTAATAAAACAAGGAGAGTCGAAGTGGGTGGTTGTGGGTATAAAAAGGCGGGGGCGCAGTCGACACAGGCGGTCGCTTTTTTAAATACAAGGGTCGCGCCGTCCTGTAACGTGTTTAGGGCAGGTGCGGCGTTAAGCGGGTTCACTTCCTTTTGAGTCTGAGACCCTGACTGAACATGTCTCACTCAAGTCTCGAAGGTCAATGACATTGCAACCCACGGCAGCGTTATCAGTCGCCTTCTTTATCTCTGACAATGCAACAGGACTCCACGACCATGCGACCGGTCGCAACGAACAACCCGCCTTCTCTTAATACCCCATGATCCGATCAAAGGCTGATGGTAGACGTGTCTGATGCATCACCCTTGATCTTTTCTCGCGCTTGGCAAGCAGGGTGCGATCATCGAGTCCATCGAGTGGCGACTTGGCTACCCATTGGTCTCCTTCCACCGTCACCGGATCCGATCCCTCCAGACCTTATGAATCCCGCGAGGACCGAGGACCATTTCCCTCCAAAGGCTCGTCGTCCATGTGCACAGTTGTGCTTATCATCAGCTCTTGGACGTTTCGCGCGTTCACCTCCCATTGCACCGCTTGGTCAGCTTTAATCTCCGTAGGCGTCACCACCCAATCATCGTCCACCGCACCTACCCACCTGATTCGTCCGGATAGCAATACGTTCTCACTGGTCCCCTGATTCGAACGTCTCAACCTTCCTGCTCCACGGAGATTTCCGGTTCTAGGACGTATCCAGTCTAGCTCGGGTGCCTTATCACCTTGGACAGCACGAGGCAACGACTGTCGTACACCCTTGTCGTAACCCGGGCGTCTACTTCACAGGGTATACCGGTACCCACTCCACCGATCTCCCTTGTCCTTCCTGGCCTCTGTCACGCTCCCAAACCGTCCGTTCACCTCCAATCCCCCTTCATCCCCCTCGATCCCCTCATCTCTCTCCCCTCGTTCTCGTCGCGCATTCTCCGCCTTGAGCAAAAACCTCAAGATCACCGTCGAGATCAGCCCAAAACAAATGTACATCAACACGAGCCCGTGCCCCATGGGGTACCACGGCGTTTGGTTCGCACGGTACACGTTGGAACTGATCGCACCCTGAATATTTCCCCTGGAAAGGAAACTCCGTTAGTCGGCTATACGGGCGTTTTCGGGGGAAACGCACACGGAGATGATCATCGCGAGCGATACGCTGCGTTTGTAACTCCCCTCGACGCTATTCGCGGCCCATGCGCTACATGTGCCGTGTGTACCGTCAGCTGGGATCTCAGATCTAGACACGCGCACTCACGCCGAGTTGGCTGTTTTGTTTATGCGTCGTCCCTCGGTGAATACACGCAGACACGGCGGATGGGACACTCACGAATACATGGATAAATCCCACTGCGAGATGGACGAGGATGAGGACGTGTCGAGCGAGTCCGAGGGGATAACGGTGCTCACCAAGCTGCTAAATATACCGCCACGTACGAGAGCGTCGCGTTGCGCGAACTAATCAAGATTACATACCCCGCTGCAGCTGGTAGGACATGTGACTACATGTACGCGGTCGAGCGTTAATCAATCACGTACCGATGACAAGGCAGCCGCTGTAGTAATGACAGCTGCGTTAGCCAATACGATCGAAAGGGGTGTTCGAGAACCTACAGGTTGAATAACCCACGGTTACCGTATCGATCGGCCAAGAAACCGACAGCGCAGGTGAATATACACGCTAGCACATACACGGGGACCGTCAACAGGTTTGCCACGGTCGCCTTGTAACCTACACTCCATCAGACCACGTTCTTGGAAACATTCTGCTCGAGGTCCACTCACCGAGCTGTTGGCAATTTTGCGCGGGTCAGGGGTTAGACATGAGGGGAAAAGAAGAACGTACCTGAGAAATGATACTCGGCAAGAACAATGAAAACGCATACAAAGGCATATCGCTACCAGAGTACACGACAACTAGGGCCCCCCAATCCGTTGAGTCACCATCGATCCAAGTTCGAAACTGCACATACTATAAAGATACGTCTTCCAATCCGTCAAACTCGCCACAATGTTTCTCCACTGCAGCCGCTCCCCACCCGCACTAAACTGGTCGTCCCCTTCAAGTCGCCTAATAACGACCGTACGCTCCGCCTCTGTCAAAAACGTGGCCTCGTCCGGGAAGTCGACGATGATCCAAAACGAGAGAGCTCCCGCGATCACCGTCGCGAGACCTTCGAGGATGAATATCCAGGACCAGGCTGCTTTGCCACCGATGCCGGCCATGTTGGAGATGGCAGCCTGCGCTGACGTTCAACGAACGCCACGGTTCGAATGGATGATGGGCAAGGGAGTGCTTACCGCGAGTAGACCACCGAATGCGCCGGCGACGGTCGCTGCGGAGAAAAATATCGCCAGCCTGACCCCAAACTCGCTACGCCTGTACCAACTGTCATCGCCGCATCGCACCTCAATAAAATAAAATATATTGGATCGGCGACGAGCACGCATCACGACAGATAGTACGTCACGCCCGGGAAAAGCCCAGCTTCGAACATGCCGAGCAGCCATCGCATCGCTACAGGTCAACGAGGTCAAAACCGATGAATTCGTTCAGAGCGCAAGTGACGTACCCATGAGGCCGTTGAAATTCGTAACGAGTCCTTGTAGCGTCTGTATCCGGGAATCAAGTTATCCGACGAAATAAATAAAAATCCGAGCGTACCATCGAGATTCCCCATAGCACCATGAGTGTAGACAACCACACAGATGGCCGTAGACGCTTTAGAATGACGTTGGAAGGCACCTGCCAAGGGAGATAGAGTCGATTCACGCGAGTCCCGAGCCTAGACGCGCCGGCACGATCAAAACATCATTCACCTCAAAAATGGCATACGAGATGAAGAAGAGCGTCACACAAAGCAAGTACTGCGTATCCGTCAAATGCAAGTCCTCTTCCATGTTGTACAACTGTCATCGCGAAAGGGGAGTCGACACCATCACCATCACTAGCAGACGAGGGGACGCACCTTGGCATTCCCGACACTCGTCCGGTCCAAAAACGCCAACAAATACAAAAACGCCAACCACGGAATCGTCCGCGAGTCCACCTTGCGCATCAGTTTCCGCGCGTCGACGCCCGATACGTCCACCGAGGGGTTGAACACCGCCTTCAAGTTGCTCGGTCTCGGCGGCGTCTGCGTCGCTGGCGTGCCGTCTTCAAATTCGATGTGGGCGAGGTCTTTTTCCTTTTCGGAGAGGCTCCGAGTCTGCGGGGACTCGGACTCGGACTCGGACTCGGACTCGGAGGTGGGCGACGCGCTGTCGTTTTGGTGCGGCATGCCAGTCACAGTGGTCATGGTCGTGATCTTTCGCTGCGTGTGTTGTGCGCCCCGACGAGGTCACGGTGCGAGTGTGGGCAAGGGGAAAGAGGACACGTCCGAGTCCGTCACGGTCCGGGATAAACGGTCCCATGTTATATACTTGCCGTTCACCCATCACTGGACATTTTTGCACATGGATGATGATGCAATCGAGCCCGAGTGTGGGGTCGGTCAACTTCCGGGAGTGTGTGCACCACGGATGGCATCGCCCGTTAATGCCATCGTTGACAGGGGAGGCCACATTGAAGGCCCCCGAGGAAAACATTGTCTCCCGAAAATAACATGGTGAACGTGAGGATACGTCACGAGAGCTGGCACGGACATGTCAGATGGTGCGAAAGACGGTGCGCTGCTATCTGTGCGGTAAACCACCCAAATATACACCCACCATCGACCAGAGCAATCGTTTCCACGAACAAAGTTTTAGATGGGCGTACATAGAGCCCAGACCTCACACGCTTCCTCGAAACACACAATGGGAAAAGAAGCACCAACTGGCAACATCCCGATCACGGTGGATTACAGGTACCTGAGATAACAACAACTTATCCAGAAGCCACCGAACCCACGATGATACGCTCATCTTGCCAACTTGGGGCGCGTGTGATCACAAGAGGGCGCCAAGTCATCACATCAAAATGACATTGCTCCCGGTCATGATCACGAGCCTCCACCCATTTCCAGCAACGCTTCGATACTCTTCCCCAAGTCCCCGCCGTTCGCTTCGAGCACCCAGTCGCGCACCTCGGGATCCATGCTCGGGAATATTTGGGCAAGCGTACTACGAGAGGCAGCGCTGGCGTGTGCGTGCGCCCTGTCGATCTCAGCCTGTACGGCTGACAAGTCGAGAGATGGTGTTGGCGTCCGCGAGATATGTTGTGCCTGAGAAGGCGGCTGCAGATGTTGGGGGAGCGGACTTGGATAAGTGCCGGACCAGGCGACGGATCCCGGTGCCAGTGTGCCAGGAATAGCCTTGGGACCGGCTGTCGGTTTCCATGTCCCGGACGTGTCCTCTACTGGGCCACCAGGCGCTGGTGGAGCCGGTGACGGCCTGCGAACGCGGGGTTTATATGTCGTCTGTATGGGCGGCTGTGGTGACTTGTTCTCCCTAAATTGAGCAATCTGGTCAGGATGCGCCCAATGGCGTTCGGTTTGATTGTCTGACCCTTCCTGTGCCCGTTCTCTTGCAAGTTCAAATGGCGCAAATGGACCTGGGAGATAAGACATTTTCTCATCGAGGGCATCGCTAAAGATACGGCCAATAGCGCCAAGTGGCTTGGAGACTGCGTCCCCAGTCTTTTGAAGCAGTCGGCGTGCATCTTCGCCTATACTTTGTGCTTGAGAAGGGACAGATAAAGTCAGTGGCTGAGCGGACTCTTCTCCTGCATGGGAAGAGGGGAGAGGAGATTTGATGGAAGGTGCAAACGAGGACGTGGACGAGGTGGGTGAAGAAGGTAATGAGGGGGGCAGGGATTGGATGGCGAGTTCGACGTTTCTACGAACCGGCAGTGAGCAGGGAGAAGAGCCACGTCCAAGAATCTCACCGCTCAAATTCCTGTTGCGTGATATTTGAAACAGATGTATGGTCCATTGTCTCGATGAACTGAACTGCTCCCATCTACACGAGTTGTAAATGGATTAAGGATTCGCGGAAGCATACTCACGAGACTTGAGAGGTAATAGCCCGCCTCGCTTTGCAGCTTCGCGGGGTTTCGAAAGCGATTTATGAATCTATCGTGGCACGCTTGTGAACGAACATGATGAGCCAAAATAAGAGAGATGGCATACTCGACGTTTGAAAGAAGGTGGTCTGGGTTTGCTTTGAGAACGACAAAGATGAGGACGGGGACAAACGAGTCTGCTCCTTCATCTTTACGCAAGTGGCGGAGAAGACCTTGTCCGGCCGTCGGTGATTCGCAGGTACAGAAATAAGATGAGAGACTAACCAAATATGACTTTGCAGGAATTCAGGATGCAGATCAATTTGTCCCTTGGTGCCTTGTAATGGTTCACTTTACATAATTCTTTACGAGGAAGGGTCAGGTGGAGGCAACGAGGCGGAAGAGATGAAAGACCTTGTTGGGCGAATTCGAGAAACCCTGCGACGCCAGGTTCTTTACTTTCTAATTCGGGAATGTCGAGGTGAGAAGGCATTATCCAATGAAACAATGTGATTCTCTGTGCAAGGATTCGATCACGTTCGAGATCGTCTGCAGTTACGGGGCGTGGCGGTGTTAGTAGGGGGAAGGAGGGAGTGAATATGCTGGAAGACGGGGTGAATGAAGGGCATGATGAGTGTGTCAGGCGACGAACAAGTCGTATAGCTTATTCATGACGAGTTTCTCCATGCCTTCCATGGCATTCTCAAACTCTGTGTCTGAGGCGTTTCGCCATACGTCTGATTCTCTCATCTTTGTAGCGATGAACTGAGAAACGGCACGATTAAGGTTGATCACGCTGGATCGTACAAGACCGTACATTCAAGAAATCGTTGATGACCTTTACTTGGTCGTTTACGGTGAACGTTCTCTTTGTGAAATTGCTGAGAAAACTGAGGTGGGGCATTGTTAGCGGTAGCAGGGAGGGGAGAAAGGACTTGCGATCTGAGATACTTTGCGACGGGTTCTGCGCCGCGGGACTTCATCTGGTCGAGGAAGGATTGAAAGTCAAACTGTGTGTCCTTGTCCTTGCGAGGTGCATCGTTGGTCGGTGGTGTTGGTGGTCGGGTGGTTGGGGAGGGGAGGGGTTTAGAGGGCTGCTGTTGCTGTGCAGCAAATGAGTCGATCGAGGACGGGGAGGGTATCGGCATTGCAGAGTCCATCGATTGCGGGCGGGTTCGTGAACGGACGACGCTGGGGATGGAGAAGAGGGCGGTGAGAGAAGGGAAGGCGGAGGCGGGGCCCGGCGAGTTCGGTGGCGGAGGCGGGGGATGACCCTCGGCCCAAGCGGTGCCGGCGGGGTCGTCGATGTTGGTAGTGTCCGCCCATGGATTCGGGCTAGCCATGGCCGTAGTCACAGGAGTGATGCACGTGATCAAAACACATGTCCCGCAGTGACAGACGGACCGGACCTTGGCTTGGTCCTTTTTTAATCTCCATGTACACTCCGACATCAACTTCCCTCACGTGCCTCTCGTCAAGCCTGCCAGCTGCACTTGGCGTGCCCCTCCAGATGGCCACCTACTCCCCCGTCCTCCTCGGCTCCGTGAACACCATCCCAGACGACTCGGCAGTCTCAGACCTCCCCCACGGTCAGGTCGACTACCTTTCTCACGAATGGCGCGAAGAGGACGTCTGGCGCTCATGGCGCAACATGACTCGCTTGAAGAACGAAATCGCCAACGGTGTTCGTCTCGAAAACGCCTCTTGGCGTACATGGTGGAAACAGAGGAACGGCCTCAAGACGATCACCCCAGAGACGCTCAACTGGTCAGTCCTTTTTTCCTTTGCCTCTTATCGTCGAGATCTTGGCGTCTCTCCTTGCTCGCTCCCACCCTATACGGTTGCTCACATTTGCAATTAGGCTCAAAGACTCTGATGTCACCTGGCTATACGGTCCTCTCCACACAGCAGACCCAACACCCAAACCGTCTGCGAGCGCTGCTGCTGCCCTCGACCTCTCCTCGTCCCCTTCTCCCGCGCTCTCTGGCATCGTGCGGAAACCCATCCTCAAACACAGATCCATCTGCGAGCTCCTCACCGAGGACTTTCCTCTTTCCCCCGTGTTCAGCCCGCTCGACTCCGAGGAGGAAGATGCGCCACAGATCATCATGTCGGACGGCGCTGATCCGGATTGCCCGCACAAACCCCTCCGCCCCTCGCTCCTTCACACCAAGAGCGACTCCCACATCACCCGCTGGGGCGCTTTGCGTCGGGATTCCCCGCCTCGCGTGGCGCCGAACATCCCGGCCGACCCCCCCGCCTCCAGTCTCCTCCAGTCTGAATCTCCCCCTGCCGTCATTCCTGGACAGAAACGTAAGCACATCAGCTTCAACACTTTTGTAGAGCAGTGCATCGCCATCGACAAACCGAAAAAGAAGCACCCTCATTTCTCAACCTCAAATCCCCATTTGGCAAGCTTCGAGGATGACGGGTCAGCCTCCTCCCCTATATCCCTTCCAGTACACTCATCCTTTTTCAGCTACGACGAGGACTCGGAAGATGGCATCATCGACGAGGCCGACGAGATCCTCTTTGACGACGACCGCGACACCCACCACCACGAATCATCATATCCCCAGATATCCCATCCACACCCTCCCCACCATTCTCCGCCTCCACACAACGTATCCCCTCCCTCGTCCTCTACATCAGAGGAAGAGGAAGAGGACGACGTCCTTGAAATGCGTGTTCGCCATGCCGCCTCGAACATCCCTCGCTCCCCTACACACTCCTCCTCTTCCTCCACCTCCTCCTCACGCTCGCGGCCACCAAACGCTCGGTCTGCGTCCTACATGTCCGCAGGTCGGCGTAGGCATGCCACCAATGGTTTCATCATGCGCTCCCCAAGCACTGACAAAGAATTAGTCACCATTGCCCTCATTGCCCCCACCACCCTCAAGACAAAGTTGGACGACGACGACGACTCGCCTTATCCAATCTCACATACTCATCTCCCCTCCTACCTCCGTCGCCCTCGTGATAATCATAATGACAATGATTCCCACGTCGAGCTCGTCTATGTACCCCCATCTTATCTTTACTCGGCCGCGGACGAGTGCGAGGACATGATCGAACAGGACAGACACATGGTATCATACGAGGCTACCCAGCCGCAGCTGTTGGATCAGCCCTTGACGGCCTCACCTCCCTTGATGTTGGTTGTCGAACAGGAGCATGTGGATACGCCCAACCCTCCCGCTCCAGCTGTCGATCCCAAGACTACTCCCGTACCCCGACGTGCAGAGGGCGCTTCGATCGATCAGAGTCCAGCTGGTCCCCAAGTCATCGTCAGCTCGTCAGACGGTCAACCAGACACCCCGCAGTCTAGATCACGTTCGAGGTCCCGAAGTATGTCGCGTTCCCGTACCCCTTCGCCAAATGAGATGATTGCGTCAACCAATGCCGCTTTCTCGAGTTCGTCTACTCGTGCCACTGCACCCGCCCAGCCTACTGGAACCACCTATCTTGCTCCATCCGATCCGGCTCCTTCCCGCGGTCGCACCTCGTCGTCCTCACAGGTTCCACAACCCCGTGGACGCAGTATCACGCGCACATCATCGTTTTCAGATCGGGAAAGCATCAGCGCCGGTAGTCCCGAGGCAAATGTTGGGCTTGGCATAGGCAGTGTTGTCGTCAGAGATCGAGAACGTGTTGTGAGAAGCGAGAAGGAGGGAAGACGGAGTACGGAGAGAGGACGTGATCGGTGCGCGCGAAGATCCGGCTCGCATTCAGGCTCTGGATCCAATTCCAGTCTGAGCCCCGAGAGTCCGCATGCTGTTGGGCGCGTTGTCGTACAACCGCAACCGGAGCAACTTTCTGTTCCCGAGGTCCGAAAGAAGTCCGCTTCGGTATCATCCTCCGGATCTTCCACAGCCACCGTCGTCTCCACGTCCGCCCCCCGCTCACCACCACGTCTCGTACTCGACGCTAAGCCGATTACTCAGACGAGTTACACCGAAGCGCCGCCTACATCGATACCCATTTCCCCCAGTTGCGCGCAAGAGGAACAGGAATCCATCTCGCGTCATCCCACACCCGCAAACTCGCCAGTTCTTGCCATGCACTCGACACCCTTTCCCATCGCTCGTCATGAACGGAAACCTTCTTCAGGGAGTTCCAGGAGTCCCACTCGAAACGGAGACGATGGCCAGCAGGGCACCCTTGTGGGTCGTGCTGTGGAAATAATGTCCACCGCCGGCACGTTCTTGGGTTCTTTCTGGCATAGTGGAGCTCCACCTGGCGTCCCAGCCTCATGACGTTTGGCGTTCCGCATGGTCATTTCCCGCCTTTACTTATATTTTGGATTTATTGACCCCTTGCTCGGGTCACTGTGTCCTCGTGTCTTCATCGCATACATATTACCCTTGGACCTTTCTTTTCTTCAGGTTAGATCCTCACGCGCAAGCCTTTTTTTTTTTCTTTTAATCCGACCTTCTTTTACGATACAAATTCAAAGTTTAATGGTTTACCCCTCTCTATTTCGCCCAGTTGGATAGGCGATGTCGTGGTACTGGTAGCGCCGGATAACGCTCGTGTACATATTTGTTGTATCACTCGCCGTTTTCCCCGATATCCTATTCGCCTTGACTATTTCTGCTCTACGTGTAATTGTAAATGACATACCCCTCCAACTCGTACGGTCAATATGCCCGTTTCAAAAGTCATCCTCGATCAAATAAAACAAATCATTCCTCCTCTGAATGGGACCCTGTACAAGGGCCAGTCAGGTGCGTCGCCGTCTAGGTCGGTGGGCTCGTGAGATCAAGACAGGCACGCAGGCCGGGTGGGCGTTCTAGGAGGGGCTCTCGAGTACGTCGTCCCTCTGTGTGTGGATCCCACCATTCACGATGGCGTAGCTACACCGGCGCGCCCTTCTTTGTAGCCATGTCTGCGCTTCGCTTGGTACGCTCGTGTATACTACATAGGGTGAATCTGACGATGTGGCGGCAGGGCGCGGACCTCTCGCACGTCATATGTGCACCGTCGGCAGCCCAAGCGATCAAGTCCTACTCGCCCGACCTGATCGTCCACCCTATCCTCCTCGAAGACGCGTACGTCCCTCTCTCCCTCTCCCTCTCCTCGCGCCACTCTAACCCCGCCTAGTCCACAAGACAGAGTCCGAAACGAGCTCGAATCCATCCTCGGGCGCCTCCACGTCCTCGTCCTGGGCCCAGGCCTCGGCCGCGAAGCCTACATGCAGCACTACGCGCGCACGGCGCTCGCGCTCGCGCGTGCGCGGGAGATGTATGTCGTGCTGGACGCAGACGCGCTGTGGATGGTGGGGCAGGCGCTCGAGGTTGTGAGGGGGTATAGGCGGGCGGTTATGACGCCGAATAGGGTCGAGTTTAAGCGGTTGTGTGAGCAGGTGGGTGTTGAGGGCGAGGGCGGGGATGGGGAGGGGGAGGGGAGGGCGGCGGAGGTGTCGAAGAGGCTTGGGGGGGTTGTTGTGTTGGAAAAGGGAGCAAAGGATGTGATTGCGAGCGATACGACGGGGGAGGAGGGGGAGAAGGTGAGGGAGGTGGTGGTGGTGGACGTCGAGGGCGGATTGAAGCGGTGTGGAGGGCAGGGCGACGTGTTGAGCGGGTGTGTGGGCACGATGTTGGCGTGGGGCAAGTGTTACGAGGACGGGGCGTATGGGTGCGTGCTGTTTCTGATGTTGGATCGACGCTGATGGGGACCTAGGGATCACTCGGTTCCGGTGTCGCGACTCCCCATGTTGGCTGCGATCGGTGGGAGCATCGTCACGCGTACGTGCAGCAGGATGGCATTCCAGGCAGAGGGCCGTGGGCTGGTCACTCAGGACATGATACCACATCTAGCCAAGGCCTTTACAGAGGCTTTCGGTGAGCTCGGTGAAAAAGGGAAGCTCTAGATAATCCGTATTGACCCGGGTCACGTGTGATGCAATAAAACGGCGGTCGTTCTGAGCTCCACCCGCAACGATGGCCCATCAAGTCAAGGAAATACCCACCAAACCCTTTGACGGCCAGAAACCTGGCACGTCGGGGCTGAGGAAGAGGTCCGTACGCCCTCTGCGATCCCCTCGAATCCGTCTGACCCACCGGCCCACAGGGTCAAGGTGTTCCAACAACCCGTACGCGACCGACGTGTTTCCGTTGCGCGATCTCGCCCGCTCAAGCCCTCACTCTCTCTTGTAGCACTACACCGAAAACTTTATCCAGGCCATCTTGGATTCCATCACCGCCCAGGACGCAACCATCGTCATCGGCGGCGACGGTCGCTATTTTTCTCCCGAGACCGTCCAGACCATCCTCAAGATCGGGTCCGCCAACGGCGTGAAAAAGTTTATCGTCGGCAAGGACTCGATCTTGTCTACCCCCGCCGCGTCCAACGTGATCCGAAAGTACAAGGCCGACGGGGGTATCCTCCTCACGGCGAGCCACAACCCTGGGGGGCCCGACAATGACTTTGGGATAAAGTACAATGTGTCCAACGGGGGGCCTGCGCCCGAGAACGTGACCAACAAGATTTACGAGGTCACCAAGTCGATCGAGAGATACAAGGTCATCGAGGCTAAGCCTGTACGTCGTCCTCTTTCTCGTCTTGCTCGATGAGATGACCTCACGCTGCGCCAGGTCGATCTGTCAAAGATCGGCGACACGACCTACGGACCCTCCCAAGTGCAGATCATCGATTCCGTCGCGGATTACGTCATCTTGTTGAAGGAAATCTTTGATTTTACACTCATCAAATCGTTCCTTGAGAACAATGCAGAGTCGTTCCGCGTCCTGTTTGACGGTCTGCACGGCGTCACCGGTCCCTACGCGCGTGCTATCTTCATCGAGCAGCTCGGTCTCCCCGAGGCAGCCATCCAGAACTGTGTTCCGTTGCCAGACTTTGGCGGCGGACACCCCGATCCCAACTTGACGTATGCGCATTCGCTTGTCGAGGTCGTGGAGAGAAATGGGATCCAGTTTGGTGCTGCGAGCGATGGGGATGGTGACAGAAACATGATCTATGGCAAGGGCGCGTTCGTCACCCCGTCAGACTCGGTCGCTATCATCGCGGACTGGGCACACGTCATTCCTTACTTCAAGGGAGGCGTCAAAGGTCTCGCGCGTAGCATGCCGACTAGCAAAGCCATCGATCTTGTTGCACAGAAAAAGGATCTGGAATGCTTCGAGGTCCCCACTGGTAGGTCATTCAACTGACTTGCGCTCGATCAATTTACCGAATTCGCGGATAGGCTGGAAGTTCTTTGGAAACTTGATGGACGCGGGACGCCTCTCTATCTGCGGAGAGGAATCTTTCGGAACGGGTTCAGACCATATCCGTGAAAAGGACGGACTGTGGGCAGTTGTCGGTAAGTATGACCCCATTCCGTGTTTCGGCGGTAGCTTACAGCCGGACCGGAAGCGTGGCTGAACATTCTTGCGGCCGCCAACAAGGAATCTCCAAACAAGCTCATTGGTATCAACGAACTTCTCCAGAAGCACTACGCCATCTACGGCCGTTCGTTCTTTAGCCGCTACGATTACGAAGAAGTGTCCTCGGAAGGTGCAAACAAGTTGGTCGCGCACCTGGACGACGCCATCAAGACCTCGTCGTTCGCGAACACGACTCATCGCTCAAAGAGTACGGGCCAAGATTACAAGATCGCCTCTGTCTCCAACTTTTCGTACACGGATCCCATCGACAAGAGCGTCAGCGCGAACCAAGGCCAGGTCGTCCTGTTCGACGACGGCTCGAGAGTCGTGTTCCGACTCAGCGGGACGGGCAGCGCGGGCGCCACGGTCAGGATGTACGTCGAGCGCTACGTCGGACCGGATGCGGGAGAAATGGAGTTGAGCAGAGAGACTGCAGAGGGTCTCAAGGGTCTCATCGAAGTGGCGTTGGAGATGACGAAGCTCGAGGTGTTTTTGCAACGGGAGGCGCCTACGGTTATTACGGTGCGTGCTTGATCTGTCGTGTTCGATGACGCCGACTGACGATGGGGTTTAGTAACTATGTATTCCAGACTGGAAAGGAAGTGTTGTTAGATGTTTGATTTGTACGATGGTGGTGGAATAGAAATTTCGTTTTTCGTCTTGTGGCCAGGAAGACAGTCGTTCATGCTCTTCCAAGGCCGAATCGGGAAGGTGAACACCGACCAACTTGACACCGCCGACTCGGATGCATCATGGACGCATACATACCCCCGAAGCTTCAGCTTTGCGCTGTACTAGGGAGTGATTCAGGGGGTGAGGCGTTACTCGTCAACTTGAAGTCCGACTTGATCATCTACAAGTTTGGGATCGAATTCATTGACCATGTTTGCAGAAAAATGAAGGCAAGCTCATTCGTACAACGGGGACGCCGATGTACAAATATCCGCTGCCAGTGGCAGCGACGATCATGGACGATTTGAAAACATGCTGCGTGGGCTTTATTATTAACCGTCTAACGTCGTGATTTACTGCAACCATGTTCGTCATGGTGACAAACTCAGGCTGGACCCACGCCCCACGAATTAATAAGGTTCCGACCAATTCATACGAATCATGAAGGTCGGGGTATGTATCAAGTGTTTCCTCTCCTGTTTGTTCCGCTCCTCGTTGCTTGATGCGAAAAGACCTCATCTCCTTACAGATATGCATCCCCAAACGGTGACGAGGGGCATCGATTCACGATTCAGACAGGTTCGGATAGAGCCCGCCGCCATGGGCGAGGGTGCCATAGAAAGTCAATATAAATGGTGACCGATTTCATTCCTGGTATCCCCAAAACCCAGTGCTTGTTGTCCGTCTGGACTTTGAGGTCGTTCTTTTCATCATTAATGCACCTTCCGACGTCCGCTGTTCTCATTAGCCTCCTGTTCGCGGTTCCGTTGGTCACTTTGGTAGCAATGGGAGCTCAGAACATCGCGTCTAGACCCCGCAACGAGGTCGACCGCGGGAGTGCCGCCAAGACATATGCCCTCCAAGATTGGTATCAGGATGAGGATTTCTTCTCGCATGTATCACTTTGGCTTGTACCAGTTCACCCACGATCTGACCCTCTCTAGAAGATGGGCTTTCTTTACCGGCTCAGATCCGACGAACGGCAATGTGAACTACCTGAGTGAGCATGCAGGATGCAACGTCCCAGGGGTTTGCGTATGTCAACTTGGCGGATAACACTTTTGTCATGGCCGTCGACTCCACGAGTACCGTCCCTTCTGGTGGCAAGCGCAATTCGTAAGACCCTGCGTTCGCTTGACCGCGTGCTGATGGATTGATAAATCTCGCTAGTGTTCGCATCACGTCCGATAATGTCTACGATGGGGGTTTGTTTGTCTTGGATGCAGCTGCGATGCCGGTCGGTTGTGACACCTGGCCCAGCTTTTGGGTTCGTCAATTATGCTTGGTATTGAATTGGCATGGACCGCACAGTTGAATCTCTATTGACTGTAGACCAGTGGACCTAATTGGCCTATGGCCGGAGAGATCGATATCGTGGAAGGCATCAACGATCAGGCAAACAATCAGATGACACTTTATAGCGGAACATCGAACCCCTGCACGATCGACGTGACGGCCAGCAAGGAAACGTTTACGGGCCAGGTCCTCGGCACGAGTTGCTATAGCACCGAAACTGCCGACGCCGGATGCCCCATCCTAGACACCGACACGCGTTCGTCCGGGTATGAGTTCAATGGCGCTCAGGGCGGTGTCTTTGCGCTTCTGTGGAACACGTCGGCCGGCATGTCGATGTGGCACTTTGCCCGCGGAGACATTCCGGCGGATATCACCAACAAAATGCCCACGCCTGCGAACTGGGGCACGCCAGCAGGCTTCTGGAGTCCTACAACATGCGACATTGCTGACAATTTCTACGATCATTCGATGATCATCGATACCACCATCTGTGGGGGCTGGGCTGGCGGTGCTTATGGTATTTCTGGCTGCCCTGGAACGTGTTCCGATATGGTTGCGAATGCGACCAACTTTGCCGGTGAGTTGGCCAGGCCGATCTTTGACCTCTTTGCTGACGTCTGTCTAGATGCGAAATGGGTGATCAACTACCTCGCCGTCTATCAATAAAGAAACATACGCGCAGATCACGCGGCCGGTTTACCCTCAATTGATATTACATGGTACATTGGAATAGTCATCGCCTCGCATCGTTATACCTTCAGTGCCAGTGGTCTGCTGTCTTTCCATTGATTGCCCAATACTTTGTTCTTCACTGGCAGGGTCTGGAGCGGGACGCTTGCTACGCAGCGAGTCTTCGATCATTTTAAATTGTGGGATGCATTGTTTTTGTTAGCTTCGTGATATGAATGAAGTAGATTGCAAAGACGTTAAAATTGAACCTGTGCGCAAGAGAGGGGTACTATAGCACCGTAGTGAAGTACGACGCCGCAATCGAATTGGGCGCTCACTCGAGAGGTACACATATCGCACCCTGGAGGGCTCCAGAGCGACTTTGAAGTTCCAGCCTCCTGGGATGGCGTTCGAGTGGTGCGGACGGTGGTTAGGGAAAAATCGATACAGGAAGAGGCTGTGGTCAAAAGCGGCGGAAGCTCGCTGGGAATCGTCGACAGCGACGTCGGACGTGCCGTATTGACTCACCGCCGCAAGCATGTGTGCGCCAAGACATTGTACGATAGTGGTGCAGTTTCGTCCAAGCTTGTGGCCAGGCAGTTGGCGAATGGTAGGGAATATTATGAGTGGGCGTGCAAGATTTCATATGACCAGTTGGAGTCGCGAGGGCATGATCCATTTGCACTTCATTGGTACTTTTCCAAATGCAGAACAAACGAATGCCTTGATCACATTGAAGCTGCGGGCGAAGACGACGGGCGTTATACCGAATTCAAATTCCGACTCTCTTTCCCTGGTCATGGTTGATTTCGCGGCTGATGCCAAGAACAACATACTTGGCGTAATACTTTTGATACGGACAACACCCTCAGCCCACAGCATGCCTATAAAGAGGTGTGACTGCTCAACAGAGCGGATACTCATCAACCGTACCCTCTGCTTCGTCCCATCTTCCGTTATCAGCTCCTGCCACAATGAGATCACCGGGGCCCTCTGATGCAGAGATTGACGAGGCGGAAGCGGCGATCAATTCTGAGCAGAGTCATCAAGCATCCAAAGGTGAACGAACTCTTAATGTGATCGGTATGTTCCGTCCTCCCTCCACAAAATGTAGCGATTACAACGCGCTGCGTTTATGTGCATCGAACTTGCAGGAGACAATGTGGCGGCTGTCTCCAGCAGTGGGCCAGTTTCGATAGCGCAAAGCGCCATGCCAGTGGCTTCTGTTGCGTTCTCGGTCGTCAAGGACCGCGTAAACCATTTTGTTGAAAACAGCAAGATGCTTATGAACGCGCTCGACGAAGTTGGAAAGGTACATCCTTTTATTCAAGGTCAGTTTTGAGTCCTTCATTCAGCTGATGAAGGAGCCTCATGGCCTTGGACGCACTTCATAGTCGCTGTATCAGTCTTCAAAGTCGGGATTCAACTAGAAATCACTCGTCGGCAGAATGATGAGAAGGTGCTAGCGTTAAACTCGATGATGTGCGACATGATGTCGGCCCTGGTGCTGTATGTTGCTTACTTTGGCCATCCTCTATACAACTGACAAAAACGATGAATGCAACCGTCAGACTCAAGAAAATCGGAAGTCCTAAAGAACAGACGCTTCAAATTGATAAGTCTACGATTGAGGAGCGGCTCCAGGAGCGAATGGGTCTGATTATTGAATCCATCAAAAGCTGTGCGAAATTGTGTGACAGTTATCAGAGACGCCATGTCGCCGGTACGTAACCGAGTCCTCACACCATGCTCCCTGACGGAACCGCCATCCTTAGTCAAGTTCTTCACCAGTATAAAGTGGCAACAAAAGTTTACCGGCGTGGCGGAGCAATTCGCAGACCACCAAAATGCCATCCAATCAGATCTGCAGATTTACATCAGCGTCGAGATTACCAATACAAACGAAATACTCCGGACGCTGGGCAAGAACGTGACTAGCATGATGGAGATGGTCTTCGATCGCATGCAGTCTCCCAAGGAGCGCGAGCTTGCCAACTTCGTACAGAGCAAAGGCGGCGTAACTACTTCGCCCGACGATCAACTATTAAAAGAGGTGATAAGGAATTTTCAGCAGCAGCAGAAGGAAGACAAGAAGTCGGTCAAGGAAGACAAGAAGCTAGTCAAGGGTAACCCAGAGTCAGATTTTCCCGTCGATCTTTCCAGCTTCAAGGAGGAGCTGAACAAAGAGATTGACATCGTTTTGGCGGCGAACGGAAAAGTCTTCGAGCGAGCCTTTGAGGCGATCGAGATCAGTCAAAGGGAAGTCAAAGGGACTATAGTTCACGAGTCAGATCGGGTTATCGAGACAATCCTAGCTGGGGTGAACCATGGTCCACAGGAGCGTATCCTAGACAAGGTAAGTACGAGCGCACAACGAAATTCATGACTACGCTGACAAAGAGATATGTTGCAGGATCTCTATCATATCTGGAAAGAGATGGTAAGCACACAAGTGTACTACATCTTCATTTTCATAATCTAATACATCTATCCAGGGTTGGAGAGGCAGCGTGAAGGCATCCCATTTCGTCATGGCAATCAATGATTATTTCTCTGCGAAATTGAACGTCGCAATCAATGAGATCCAAATGATTGCCAACGAATCTAATCCGGAGTCCCCAACGGAGAATCTCAAAGATATTGCGTCCATAGCCCAGCTTGCGATCCCTGCCACTCCCGCTGAAGATTTGTGGACACTGCGGTATATCACCGTCAATCGTGCACAGCCTTTGATAGAAGCACTTGATGATGACGGGTCTTCCTTTATCACCGTGAACGAAGTGAACGCATTCACTTCTTCTCGCCCACAAGGTTGGAGGTATGTCCCGCACACAATATCGTCTGGGACAAGGACCGATTGGTTTTACTAGTCTACCGCGGTGGATCGCGTACTGGACCATGGGATTTGAAATGACTACTCAGTGGTACTACCGTCGCATTCTCCGGCTCTTTTCCCTCCTCTCCGACTCGTCGAAGGATGTACTACCGGCTAACCGAAAGGTTGTCAGCCAGTTCATGCATTCTTGGTCTATCCATGCTACCGAAGACCTCCTTGCCGGCTGTCGAGACGTCAATGATTGGGACGGTATGGACTGGGCCGATCATAGCATTTTCCTCAAGTTTAAATCCTGGGTGCTGGAGAATGAGGGGAGGATGAACAAGGTTCTACGCACCTTGGTCTACTATATCGACCAAGATAACACCTTGAACATTGTAACTGGGGGCAGCCGGCCAGAAACAGTGAGTGTCACTGGGGATACGTGCCTGCGGCGTGTCGCTGACATGCCTTTTTAGTATGTAATGCCTCTCCTCTACCTATTGTTGGAGAGATGTCACTCAGTAATGAAACAAGCACATGACGTGGTTCTGCATCCTGAAGAGTTAAATGTTCTTCATTACTCCATATCCTCTGTACATAGTGCAATTCGTGACCGCGTGGAAAAGCTCCAAGGTAAGGATTTTCATCTTTTCCGGTGCATCTTGTCCATGACTCGCAATCGCTACAGCCATCTATAAGCTCCAGAATATCAAGAAGGAGGAGAAATTGCAGACAATCTTCTTTGGCTTGGTACGTTCCTCCCTTCTATCTGATGCTCGACGGCAGTTGACAGTAGTTCCCCGTCTTTAGCACGCATATACCTTTGAGACACCGGAAAAGGGAGAGTTCTGGATGCAGGACCCCCACCGATATGACATGATAGACGAACCACCGGACGACTTGGATGTCCCGGAGCCAGAGCTCTTCTATGGACAGCAAATCGAGGAGCTGGACTTGGACGCCGATTCAACAAATAACACCGATCCGGAGTCACCTGCCAGTAATGCCGATCAAGAAGAACCAGGATCCGTGGCCCAGGCAAGCCAGTCACTCATCGGAGCTTGGAGCGGCACCTATGACTACACTCTGCAACATAGGTCAGACGTCGGCTTAGTCAGCTTTTTAATAACACAGCATAGCTCTGACGACCGATTCTATTGTTCGGGTGTTGACACTTGGGGCCCTTTCACGGTCAATGGGCGTGTCAACGGCGAGCATATAACCTTCTTGAAGGAGTATGCAGAGCCTCGGGATGGACAGAACGTTTCTTGGCTGTGCGAAGGGTTGTTGAACGAGGAAAGAGATAAGATCTTTGGAAATTGGGGTCCACCACCGTCTCACGACATTGAATCTCATGCTTTGGACGGAGATAATGGTGATGCACAAGCAGAGCCAGGAGAGCAGGAAGGAGCAGCAAAGGAGCAGCACGATGACGAGACAGTAGATCATACACCACCTATCATCAACATTGAACCAGTTGCTCCGAAGGAAGGCGAAGAAGACATGACGAGAGAAGATTGTGTTTCAGAGGCAGGGTCAGCTCTGACCACCTTCACAGACGCGACGGAAACGTTGACGTCCTACGGTTCCTTCGTCCTATACCGCCGATCTGTCGAATGCACCCACTGTCGTCCTTCTGATGAAGAGTTCAAGGAGAATAAAACCCGTGCCATTTGGAGGTTAGTGCGGAACGTGGCCAAGTACCACTTCCAGACGCGGCATCTTACCTGGGAAGGCATCCGGGAGAGGCGGGATAAGCGGCAAATGTATTTGGAACTCTGGCGGAAGAAGTCGGGATACTCTGATGCTACATTTGAAAATACAGCCGATGAATCCAAATGGTCAGAGCTAGTCAGGACTCTGCGTCCCAGCGACCTTCACCTATGGCACCGTATTGCCCGATTCAAGGATCATCGCGAGATAGCCCACTGGTGAGTCGGATGGACGTGCTTCCGCTTGAAGAAACTGGCATTTACACCCTCCCTTCAGGTATATTTGCGACCATTGTGGCATAGAGCTAAAATCGACTCGAATCTTGTGTCTTGAATGTTCGGAGGAGGAATTCCTCAACACTGTCGACCTATGTTCGAACTGTCAAACAGAGAGCGTTTATCGAAAGAGAGACAACAAGGACCACAAACCGACCCACCAAATGATTCAGCTTCGACGGGTCGTGATGCGGATTGAAATCAATTCGGTCATGTTGCATGCAAAGTCCCGTTTGAAGGCCCTCTCAGAGAAAGATGACAAACATTGTACGTACTGTGAGAAGGAACTTCCGGAGAGACCATATTGGTGCTGTACTCAATGTGAAGGTGCGTCCAAGTTCAGATGACGGACACTTTTGCTCACGCGGGTCCTGAGTAGACGACACGTTTGTGTGCATCGAATGCAACAATCGTTTCGAAAAAGAGATGCCGTGGCTTCTAAAACGGAAGGCAGACCCGGAGCATCTTCACCACTGGCTACATACGATGGTGCTCAATCCACAAGCAGCAGAAGAGAGTGACCCTAACCTCTCCACTGATGAGCGACTCACTAAACTGGAGGCCAAGTTTGACAAACAAATGGAGTCTGTCACTGCGCGCTTGCACAGGTTGGAGGAACTGCTCGAGCAGGTAATTAGCGTCGTTAAGCAGGTTACATAGCACGATGCTGTTCGATCTCACGAAGGTGTATATTGAATTAATGTATTGTAAATCAAGAACAATACTAGCACAACCAGTTCCATCCGCCAGTACTGGCCCAGAGAGTGCTTGAGGCGGAGTCATGAGGTGCCAGTGAGTGGAGCGTTCAAACGCCGCAAGACACAGTGGGGACCTAGAAGCGGGAGAAGGAATGGGGACGGGGCTTGATCGGGCCTGACCTACTATGGCCCATGACTAGGATTCTCGTCCATTGTCCTATGAGGCACGCGAGAAATGGGAGACACGAGATCCTGCCGGTGAAGACCATCGTTCACGATGATAGATTGAAAGGTTCCACGCATTCATCGCAAACGTCGGATTTTGCGAGGCAAACCAGGAGTGTACGTCGATTTGAGCGCTCATCCGACCGGCGACCGCAGGCCGCGTATCGCAGCCTAGAGATCCAGTATGAGTTTGTAAGCCCCTGCCTCCTGGGACCGAGTGGTGCGGAGGGGTGTTTAAGGGAAAGTCAACACAGGAGGAGTCAAATCAAAAGGGGGTGGAAGCTCGCTGGAAATCGTACGATTGTGGTGCAATTGCATTTTTCGTCTTGTGGTCAGGTGGGCGAATCAAGGAAGGGTGAGCATGCTGCTATGCCTGCTTTCATATCCGATCAGGACACCGTCGGGCGGAAGTTCATACCAATTTGGCCATCGGTTTTTGACCGGTTTGATCTGCAACCGTGGAATTCAGCAGAGGTGGGTATTCGTTGATACTACTATGCCAACGCAGGACAAACGAATACTTACCTCGATAGCATGGAATGTTAATAATATTACCCGTTCCACTGGCAGGGGTGAGAACTTCCCGCGTAAAGTTGAACCGACATGTTCGCTTCAAGTTGATCGGGCCGCAGCTTGTTCGGGATCGAATTGCGAGTACGGCAGCCTCAACTTGGACGCTCAGCGGTCAGCATTCTCCCCTAGGCGGACAGAAGAATCTGCATGGAAGACAGTTGTTCACTCTCCACTTAGTAGGAGGGCTCAGCAAACTGAGCACAGTGAGTATTCGCACGTAATCAAAACCTCATTTGGACTAGCTTTATTTGGTGCTGCCTCACTTGCAAACATGTTTGGGCGGTTACGAAAAGCAACCTTTGCAAGCCGAATTCAACGTGTTGACTGGCAGGTATCAGCTGAACCGAGTACAATATCCGTCGGAAGAGAAGAGTGAGGTCAACCCCAGTGGTCAGGTGGTACGACTCGGAGGTACTAAGTACCTGATGCCAACATGGCGCGGAACGCGGCAGCGACTGGTCGGAAAGGTATGTAATATCCTTCAACGGGTCCCAGTCTCCTGCTGTAACAAACAGGATAATGATGGATTGGTACCAGCTGGCTTGGCGCAATCTGCAGGCTGCAGTTCAAGCTGCATAGTTTGGCCAAGCCATTTTGGCGATACGTAGCCGTGAATTAAGGTTTCGACCAACTCATACGAATCATGAGGCTACTTGTGTTATTTTCTCCCCACCCGTTTGTTCCGCACCTCATTTCTTCATGCGAAATGACCTCATCTCCACGGATATCCATATTAACACCCCCAACATCAAATTTCAACCGGCAATGGGGAAGCCATTGATTTACGATTCAATCAGGTTCAGATAGCCCGTTGGACCGGAGGGTTCCATAGGCAGTCAATATAAATGGTAGCCGATTTCACTCCTGATTCCCTCATTCCTCGTTCCTCACCAGAACCCAGTTCCCTTCATCTGAGGTCGTTCTGTTTGTCATCGATGCGCCTTCCGATTCACGCTCTTCTCCTTGACCTCTTGGTCGCGATTCCGCTCAGCACTTTGGTAGGTGCTCATAGCATCGCGTCCAGTTCCCGGAATGAGGTTGCCCGCGGGAGTGCGGCCAAGACATATGCCGTTCAAGATTGGTATCAGGACAGTGATTTCTTGCAAGTATCTTTTGGCTTGTACCTTGTCACCCGCGATCTGACACTTTGAGTCTCTAGAGGATGGTCCTTCTTTACTGGCAAAGATCCCACGAATGGCAACGTGAATTACCTGAGCATGGATGATGCAACGTCCCAGGGTCTTGCGTATGTGGACTGGACGGATAACACTTTTGTCATGGAAGTTGACTCTTGGAGTACCGTCCCGGCGGGCGGACAGCGCAATTCGTGAGACGTTGCGTTCGCTTTACCGCGTCCTGATGTGTTGACAAATCTTGCCAGTGTTCGGA
This sequence comes from Imleria badia, assembly GCA_015039435.1. NCBI lineage: Eukaryota > Fungi > Basidiomycota > Agaricomycetes > Boletales > Boletaceae > Imleria > Imleria badia. Next base: position 93,141 of record MU130827.1, read on the forward strand.
TCACGTCGAATAGTGTCTACAATGGGGGTTTGTTTATCTTGGATGCGGCTGCGATGCCGGTCGGTTGTGGCACATGGCCCAGTTTTTGGGTTCGTCGATTGTCCTTGGTGATTTGCATGGGCCGCAGAGCTGAATATCTGTTGACTGCAGACCAATGGACCTAATTGGCCTATGGCCGGAGAGATCGATATCGTGGAGGGCATCAACAATCAAGCAAACAATCAGATGACACTTCACAGTGGAACATCGAACCCCTGCACCATCGACGTAGCCAGCCACGGAACGTTCACGGGTCACTACCTCAACACGAACTGTTACAGCACCGAAAATGCCGACTCTGGATGCTCCATCCTGGACACTGACACGAGTTCATTTGGTTATGGGTTCAACGCTGCTGGGGGCGGTGTCTTTGCGTTTCTGTGGGACAATTCTGCCGGCATGTCAATGTGGCACTTTGCCCGCGGAGACATTCCCGCGGATATCACCAACAAAGCGCCAACGCCTGCGAACTGGGGCACGCCAGCAGGCTTTTGGAGTTCTGCAACGTGCGATATTGCCGACAATTTCTACGACCATTCGATGATCCTTGATACCACCATCTGTGGGGGCTGGGCCGGGGGTGCTTATGGTAATTCTGGCTGTCCTGGGACGTGTTCCGATATGGTTGCGAATGCGACCAACTTTGCCAGTGAGTTGGCCAGGTGGATCTTGTTTCGTTGACCTCTTTGTTGACGTCTGTTCAGATGCGAAATGGGTGATCAACTACCTTGCCGTTTATCAATAAGGAAACGTATGTGCAGTTCACGCGTCCTATTTACATCCTCAATTGATACCACATCGCACATTGGGGTAGTCACCACATCGCACCATTATACCTGTAGTACCAGCGGTCTACAGCCTTGTATCATTTGTTCAATACTTTGTCTTTCAGGGTCTCGATTGGGACACTGAGATAACAGCTACGCAACGTGTGCACACCATTTATGTGAATTGTGCGATGCATACTTTTTTGTTAGTTTCGTGATATGAGTGAAGAGGATTGCAAAGGCAGTGAGATTGAAACTGTACGCATAGGCTCGAGCAGTAAATGGAGGCGAGGGGAACGATGCGGCGTGCGATATGTATCATCGGGAACAATAGTTTTTGCTGACAGGATCTACGTGATGTGAGGCGCAGCGCATTGGTATTGAAATAATTTGGTACAGATTGAGCGGCTCTTTTGTCAACGTTCCACGCCATTCTTGGGTTGCAAATCTGGACCTGAATACTTTGTTCTTCAAGTGTGGTCTGGATTGTGACACTAGCATGTAGCTATGCAACGAGTCTCGGTGTATTTCATTTGCGTAAATTGTGCGATGCATTGTTTTTGTTAAGTGACTGGGGATGTAGCGGATGTTGACCTGGCCCATGACCAAGACTTTCGTCCAATTTTCTATGGGACTAAGAAGGGGAAGGGCGGGACGAGAGATCCTGCCAGCAAAAGCCATCGTCCCAGATGACAGGTTGTAATCCGGAGCGATGGTTTTGGCTGGCAGTGACAAATCGAGGATTCCGTTCCGTCATCGGGAACGGCGGCTCTCGCCCGGCATGCCGGGAGTGTAAGTCGAGAGAAAAAGTATACTTGGGGGAGGGGAACTGTGATACCGTCGCCAAGTGCGACGCCACAATCGATTTTGGGACCCCACGGCCCTCATTGTATCGTACCCATATCCATGGCAACTTTGAAAGCTCCAGCCCTCTGGGACGATGTTCGAGTGGTACGGAGGGAAGGTTAGGGAAAGTCGATACACGAGGATGGGTAAGCCTGAGAAGTCCGCTGCAAATCGTCGACGGTGACGCCGGACATGCAACGACGTATCATAGACGCATGTACTGACTTGCGACAACCATCAGTGTGCCAAGACCTTCCCCTTTCGGTACCCCGAGGCTTCGTTGTGAAGGGTATCGACGGACAATCGCAGATTAACGGTGAGCTGCGACCCTGGGTCCTGCGAGAAGAGTATTGAGCAAGAGGAAGTTAGTATGAGCGGAGATACAGGGAGGATACCAATATGATTGTTTCAGCCTACCCGTTCCGAGTCAGTATTGCAAGCTTAGATGATGATCAAGTTGTCGCGCACCTGGTTGTCTTCTTGAAGTGCTCCAGAGGTAAGATCATGACTGCAACTTGACGACATTTGCGGTGGTGTTGGAAAAAGGGTACTCTTGTAGAGCTCCATCTGGCTCCGTCATGACATAGTATGACCGTGGCCATTCAAGTTGGTACGGGCGGCACGCCTTCCTCGGTTGAATGCGGTAACGGAAAAAGGCGTGGGATAAAGACTCAGAATGGCCAGCCCGCTACTCTCCGCTACTATGCCCAAAGTCGTGAGGAAGTTGCTCTCCGCTCGTTTGTGATAACCCACATCATTTGGGGTCCATATGATTGTTCGGGTGAAGGTATAGTCCGGGCTATTCTTGAGAGAAACTTCCCAAGAAAACACGTGCTATTCTTAGCCAGCTGCCCTCCGAAAGGTACCTGTCAATGACGGTTACCCAAAACCAGCTTGCCTTGTTCAAAACAAAGTTTCAAATGTGGGTACCACTGGCAGCTACCCTGACTCTCCACTGGTCGATGTGACACATATAGCCTTGCGAGCCGGGTTGCCGGATAATGGAACCACAATCATGATGGTAACGTTTTCTCTTTTCGACCCATTTCGTGATGCGGACAATAACGTTTATCCCCATTATATTAATGGCACAAGGCAAGACATACCTATCCACACCATTCGCAGCACGTTCTAGAGTCCGCATTGCGTACGGTGGTGGCGACGGTTCTCTTGAAAACCAACATAAGTGGCCGTCGGTTTCCTTCCTGACTCCCTCGTCCTTTTCTGCAACCCTCTTTTCGTCATTCAGGTCCCTTCCTTTCATCGTTGACGGGCATTACGATGCACGCTCTTTTACTTAGCCTCTTAGCCACTCTTCCGCTTGGCACCCTGGTTGGTGCCCATAGAACCTCGTCAAGATCTCGCCACCGCAACGTCGCTCGTCAAAATGCTAACAAGACATACGTCCTCGAAGACTTGTATCAAGCTGAAGATTTCTTCACGTCTGTCTTTTCTGCATGTGCCTTGCCACGCGGGATCTGACACTGTGTAGAAAATGGTCATTCTTTACCGGTACAGACCCTACGAACGGCAACGTGAATTACCTGAGCATGCAGGATGCAACATCTCAGAACCTTGCGTACGTGGACGATTGTGACAACGCCACTGTCCTTGCCGTCGACTCCACGAGTAACGTTCCCGTTGGTGGAAACCGCAATTCGTGAGACGTTGTGCCTACTTTGCCACGTATTAATTCATTATCGACTTTGGTAGTGTCCGCATCACGTCAGACAAAAGCTATACCGGTGGTTTGTTCATTCTGGACGCCGCTGCCATGCCAGTTGGCTGTGGCACATGGCCCAGTTTTTGGGTTCGTCGATTATCCTTGGTTGAGATGAACCCCACAAGTTGAATGCTTTTGATCACAGACCGTTGGCGCTGAGTGGCCCACGAATGGCGAGATTGATATCGTGGAGGGCGTTAACAATCAGGCTCACAATCAGATGACGCTCCACAGTGGGACATCGAATGCCTGCACGCTCACCCAGTCGGCCGGCACCACGCTTGGCATGTTCACTGGCGACGTCCTCTCCACGAATTGCTACAGCAGTTCATCTAACGATGCTGGGTGTGGTATCTCTGACCCTAGTTCTACTTCGTTCGGCTACGGGTTTAACAATGCCGAGGGAGGTGTTTACGCGCTTTTGTGGGACACGACAGCTGGCATGTCGATGTGGCACTTTGCGCGCGCAAACATTCCTGCGGATCTCACCAGCCAAACGCCCACGCCCGGAAACTGGGGCGCACCAGCAGGTTACTGGAGTGCCCAGGCGTGCGATATTGCCGCCAATTTCAACCAACACGTGATGGTCATCGATACCACCATTTGCGGTGGTTGGGCTGGGGCTACTTATAGTAGTTCCGGCTGTTCCGGGTCGTGTTCCCAGATGGTCGCGAATGCGACCAACTTTGTCGGTGAGTGGGTCGATCTGTGTCGCGTTGTCGACTTTGCTAACGTCCCTCGAGATGCGAAATGGGTGATCAACTACGTCGCCGTCTACCAATAAACATGCAATCCTAGCATTAATACTGCATAGTTACGCATCGCATTTATCTTTATTACCTCGCATTGTCTACTATCTGGTGTAGCACTAGCAATGTGACACATTTTACCGCTGAGATCGAAAAAGGATGAGAAAGGAGAGAAATTCCCACCCGACCTTTCCTTCTGTCCCTCTTCCTGAATGGATTCCCAGCCGCCGCCTGAGCCAACACCGATCCCGGTTTCCGACATCACAACGACACCCTGGCCGAGAAGAGTTGTCAAGGTTTGCCGAGAGTTCCTTGTCCACTCAACGTCAGCTGACATCCCGCTCCCAAGGCCTGTGCGAGTTGCAGGTAATGTCGTCCCTCATCTCGTTACACCCATCTCAGACCATCTATACATCAGACGCGACAAAATTCGCTGCGACGGTGCAAAGTAGGCAGTCTGCGTGTTCGTACATATCGCCGTATCATTGAATCATCCCTGTTCCACCGCTCCTTATCACTAGGCCCTGTGGCGCATGTGTCAAGAAAGGGTACACCATCGATCAATGCATCGACGGCTGCGAGAGCTGTCGCAAAGCGCGCGTTCGGTGCGAAGATGGCAAACCATGTCAGCGATGTCGAGAACTGGCACAGGAGTGCGTCGAGGAGCAGATGACGATGGGGATGCGCTCCGATGTTGTGCCGCCCGTGTTCGTCCTTCGCAGTCGCCAAAAGAACGAGCGTGCCAAGTTGGCGTGTCAGAATTGTCGGCGGGATAATAAAAAGGTGCGTTGGTTGGCTTTTTGTGTGTGTTGGACTGGGATCGATGAGGTGATATTTGTAGTGTGACGATCAACGACCATGTTCGCGGTGTGTTGCCCGGGGGGAAGAGTGTGTTCATGTCGGACGGGGACCAAAGCTCGTCAAGCTGCGATGCGAAGGATGTCGACAAGAGAACCGAAAATGCGAGGACGCTCGGCCGTGCAAGCAGTGCATCGAACAAGGGCGAGAGTGCGTGAGCGTGCAGAGGAAGGGAAGAGGTCACGGCACGCGGGTGAAAGCTGTCAGTTCGTTCCATCGTTCTGTTTTTCCATGTGACTTATATTGTCGCAGGCGTGTGCGGCATGCAGGTGAGGATTTCGAAGGCCGCTCTGATGAACCTTGTCTCATCTAGATCCAGACGTGATAAAGTACGTTGTGATGGAGTAAGGTAACGTGGCTGCCACCCCCTAATCGCGCTTTATATCCATAAACCCGCTGCATATAGGCCATGCACGACTTGCGCTCGAAAAGGGTATCAATGCGTCGACCGTGTCTGTGCTGCATGCATACAGCAGGGGATCGAGGGTGATTGCCCTCATCGAGCTGGGCAAGAGGCAGACACGTCCGACGGGGATGGTTCAGTTCGCCCCAACGGTCAACCAGCCTTCACGGAAACGACCACTGGCATCCAGCATCCGTTTATCCCCGATAATCCGCCGTTAGCTATGCCTCCGCATCCGTCTCAGGCTGGAATGGCGCCTGCAATGTTCCCTTCCCATGTGTATGGACCGTCACCGTACCACATGCTTGCAGCACAGCATCCCATGCATGGTCCTGGCGAGGGCTCGTCGACGGGTTACCCGCGCGCGCCGTATTACCCAGTCATCGATCCTCAGATTGACCTTCCACAACCCAATATATCGTCTGAGCGGTATGACCCATCCTCTGCACAGACGGGTGCCTCTGGCGGTTCCTCGTAAGCGGGACGCTGGTGCACCTCTTCTGGTACGACTGTTTGTCGTTCGTTCTTATAGAGCGGTTGTGCATTCTGTGGGTGCTTCAGTTGACTAGCGATAGCCTTGTATTTTGTACTGTACCTGTAAGCGATCACGATCGGATTTGGCCATATTTGTGGTTATGGTACTACTGTGGGTGCCGACATTATATTGTCCACCTTTATTTTAGTCACTGCCCACGGATAGGACTTGCCCTCCTTCCCCTTGTATATTCCACCCGCGCACCTTTCCTGACCCCATCCATTCCTTATCATGAGCGATCGTGCATCATCGCCAGCACCAGCACCCGTTCCCACAACACAGTAAGTATCCACCTACTCGGTCGTCGCCTGATGCGAACATACCACAAGACAGACGGTCGAAATTGACACAAACGACCTCCAAGTCAAAGAAGAAGAATCACCAACTCTGCCATCACCGACATCCAGCGTGGCGCAAAACTCAGAGGGACCATCATCATCCCCAGGCAGAACACGGAGGACAGCAGCACAAAGACGTGCCTTTCTCCGGGACGATCCTCTGGCGGGGGAAGTAGAGCCTCGTCAAGTCTTATGTCGAGGGTGTCGGAAATGGATCAGACTCTCGTCGAAAACCGAATACTCCGTGAACAACTGGTTCACCCACAAGCTGCGATGTCCTCCCACTTCCCCGAAAACCCTGCGCCGCACACCATCAAAGCCTAGTTTTAGCCCCGCCAGCAGAGTCGCTACCGCGGAACGAAAGATTGTCTTATTGAACGATCCGCAGGTCAAAAACTTTTCGAAGGGACGCGTGCAGTGCCGTACCTGCAGGACGGCGGTGGACTTGGAGGGCGGTGTGGACTACGAGCTGACGAAATGGACCGAACACAAGGAGACGTGTATACCGTGAGTGCATCTAACGCGTTCTACACTTGGTTGGTTTGGCTCTAATTTGTGACGACAGCATGACCCGTGCTCCGATCACCCCACAGGGGTCTCAATCACGCGTGTTCCCCCCGCCTTCCACGTCGAGTACCCATTCCCTGGTTTCTGTAGGCAGGTCTGCACGATCACCTACGCCTGTGTGCGAGGGGTCGAGTAGCCATGCGACCGAAACAACTGCGGTTGCTGAAAGCTCACCCGCTGCGGTGAAAGTGGGGGGGAAGCGCGGCCGTGAGGAAGAGACAGAAGAGGAAGAGGAAGATGCGGAAGATGCGCGCTCAACGAACCGGCCACGGACAGAGACGTACACGCCTCCGGTCAAAGACGGGCCGAGCGTGTTTGGGTGGTTGATGCAGCCGCTGAAAGAGTTTGCGCGTGGGTTCCGAGAAGGGTTAGACTCTACGTAAAAAGACCGGGGAGGGTAGTTTGTACGATTCGGCTGTCGATATACCGTCTTGATCTCGACGTGTGTATGGGGGTTCGCCGTCGTTGTCTTTGTTCCCCTTGCATCGCGTCGGTGAAAACCTTGCTCGACGAGGGAAGGAAAGGTATCATTGATTCAAGGACGGAGCACTGTTCACTCAGATATGTAGTTCAAGAATACTTTTGATGAATCTAGGAACAGGATCTACAAAATACCAATTGGGGTAAAACCGCGGGTTTCAAGTTGGCAGTGGACATCAACCTGTACCTGCCAACACCACACCCGTGCAGGATATACCCGCGGTATCGAGACATCGAGAAGGCAATGGGTAAAGTGGAACAAAAGCTCAATGAAATGACTGACATTGCTTCGTCCTTTATACCCAGAGGATGAGCTCTTCTGTTATTCTGTGAATAGTGCTGTGCATGACTGCAGCGCGGACATACCAATTCAGTACGCAAACAATTCATGTTGCACTTCACTTCTATGACTTTAATATTCAGATCACTCTACCTCAGGCTTACATTTTAATCCACAACCAAGTATGTCAAATAGATTTCCGCATGGGTCTACCCGGGTGCCAGTCATGGGGTGCCAGAAACTTCTTGTCATGCAAGGTGATTGGTATCTAAGATAATCTAACATGTAATCTCTCCTTATCACTTCCTGGTCGCCTCCTCCATTCACAACCGGCTGGTATTCAACGCATGTGCGCCATTTCCTGGCAAAACCATACATCTGCTCATCGGGGATACTCTTCAGGGGGTCACCGCACAACGACGATTCGCTCATGAAGATCCTCACAGCGTCCGTATCTCCTCGTCCCCCCTCCCCCGCACTGACCCATGACCACAGCGGGTCGGACGCCCCACCGAAGACCCCCGCTGAACTCGCTCGAGAAAAGAAGCTGCGGGACGATCCC